>JAVQKG010441507.1:0-10248 GCA_036025885.1 Hypseleotris bucephala | reverse complement strand
CTTTAGTCCCTCTCCTGGCCTCTACAGATTACTTTACATCAAAGAACAGTGTCAGATTTAAGCATTTTATATACATTTTTAACATTTTCTTATTTGAAGAAACTTACTGACCACACTTTTATCTTCATTTCAATAAAAACATTACTGTAAGCTAATAGTTTGTCTGTTTCTCTCCAGTATGTTCACTCAGCAGCAGGCGTCTCCACAGTTTACCCAGCAAAACAACAGCAACATGTACAACGGCAACGGCATGAACCTCAACAACATGAGCAACATGGGGCAGATGGGTGCACAGATGAGCTCATCTGGGCCCTCACCGGGGCTACCGTCTATGGGCCAGGAGCAAGTACGTATGCACCAATTTGGGAATGTGTAGCTATTAGAAAGATTTTTTTTTTAAATTCACAATGCATAATACCGAGGTTCATACAGGTGAAATCCTTTAAAAGGTTAGAATGTTTATGGTGCATTTTCAAGGTTTGAGAATTTCTTCAATTTTTGAGGTAGCGATGAAGTGGTGATGAGGGGCCACCTAAAGTCCACACCAAGTCCGCACTGTGAACACAGATTATTCCATTATTTTCACAATGTTTGAAATTTTGGTGGGGAATTTTCCTGCAAGTTATTTAACGTTTTGTATTTAAATCTTTGTTTGTCTACTTCTTCAAACTAAATAGTCACATACTTCAACCTGCAAACCCAGATATATAGTGCTTGAAAACACCTTAAATAATACAACTTGAATTTCGTTTTCAAGAAGTTGTATGAACCTTGTAATATATTCAGCTTTTCCGGACTAAAATTTAAGCATTACCTAAATGGCCCTTCCATAGTTGCACACAGCAATCCAGGGACCAAGAAAAACTAAAAGCTTACTTCTACATACTCCTATTGTAAGAGTCTTAAGTGTTGGGGCACACTTATTGAACTGCTGTGCTAGTAAATAATTCACTCAACAGACAGCATTCTGGTTCTTGCCTTGAACTTACAGGACAATGATGTAATTAGCAGTGGGCACTTTAGAGCCAGACCATTTAGACTGTATACACTGTATGCACCAAATGAGGCTTATATATGACTTACATATGTGTCAGGTCAGTGAAGTCATCAGCAAGTTTTTATCGAACTCCAGGTACTTTGAAACCAGGACTGCAAAAGTTGGCAAATTGTATAATGTGGCAAGTAAAAGGTGCAGTCCAGAGGTTTTGTAAACAATATATTAACAAATGTTTTGTCTGACCCTGTTGTTAATTTGTCATATATAACAATTTATTATTACTCTATTTTTGTCCCTTCTCTGGCCTCTACATCAACTTTGATCGACTTTGTAGGTTACCACTTTGACCAATGGTTATGAAGTTATACTTAGTCCTTCCCCTTACCTTTGCCACATAGAACAGAAAAGTCTTTATTTTAGGAAACCTTCTGTGTGTTCCCATTTTTTTTTATTCTTACTTATTGACAACCAGGTTAAATGTCTCCCTGGTATTATCACTTGCAAATAGTACTATCCACTACTGTTATCCCCTAGGCTTTTAAGCTCAATAAAGGCCTAATGAATATTTAACCAAGGTGCTGCTGCAGTTTGATTGTCTGCACTTCAAACTGTTGTAACACACTGGTTTATCTGACAGCTGATTTATGTCCTTTGTAGGTTTATAGAAATATATTGGCACTTAGATCATTTCAATTATTTACCGTTTGCCCATTAGTGCGTGCTCAGTTGTTTTACTCACTTGTTTTAGGGCAGACCGTGAGTTCCAGGATGGTTTCTAATTGTTTATTGTCAAAACTTTATGCCCTACAAGTTCAAGCTTGTTTTACAATAGAAGGACAGACCTGATGCTATTCAATTATCAATATCAAGTATGTGTATTGTGTGTAAAAAAAACTTTCCACGTATTAAATGAACACACTGTTTTAAGTCATAATGATAAAATAAAGATAAAGATAGCTTATAAAAAATGTGGAAAGTGAAACTAAAAATCAGATGGTCCGTAGACTAACAACACATTAAACAGACACCTACTGCTCATTTAAAGTGAGCCAACAATAAAAAAAAAAAAAACTAAACTATGAGACAAACTGGCACCACAACCATCACACTACAGACGTCTTAGAATTGTCTGCAAAATTACGAACCAACAGCCTTGTTTGGATTATCTAAACCGATAGTCAATTTCCTCTAGATGGCGATAGAGGAAGGACAAAAGTATTGTTTTAACTTTGTATACACAGCTTCCATTTCAAAAGTACAACACAGACAGTCCCGCTCTGTACGAATGAATGATGTGGCTAGCCTGTGAGCACATAACTCCCTGGAACTTATTCTAGAACCTACTATCAGGCAAAAAAAATTAAAGAAATTTCTTCTTTCAAAGTTCATGTCAGTAATGTGACTTTTGTTTTTTGCAGAAGTACTGTTGACCCTAATGGACAGACGTCTCAACCTGAACCTCAGTGATCAGCTGGTGCAAGGAGCCCTTTAAAAATTTTACAATTGTGACTAACCAACTGGCCCCTTGAACCAGCCAGGCAGCGCCCTGACACTTACCCCGGCCCAGGTTGGTCCCCCCTCGAACGGGCCTGGTCCAAACCTAGTGTGCGGGGGACCAGGGGGGTGGACAGTGGATCTGTGGTCACCCCTGGAGTAGACCCTCGCCATGGGCCAGTCCGGCTGCATTCACCGTAGAGTGACTTACCCTAGGCCTCCCGGTGGGGGACACTGACTTTAGGGGCAGCGGTGGATCCCTCGTTCTGATGAATGTATTCCTCTCAGTGGACAGCGGCCATTTACAATCTCATCTCAACTATTATCCACACTGATTTGCTCTTTCATTCTCACATCATTTCCACTAAATCCAAAACGGCAGCAAAGACTTGATACTGAATTATGAACTCAAACACGCTGTTTTGCCTTTTTGCTGTTCATGATTTTAAACTGATTTTATTTTAGTTTTGTTTATTTTTCTTTCCCTGTGAGAATCAACTGTAGAATGAAGATATGGTTAAAAACACTGCAGAATGGCTTGAGTGGAGCTGGTGATTTGTAAGATTAGATTAATTTAGTGAAGAGGTTCATATAGTGTATTAAGTTTTATTTTTCTGTATAGACTCATTTTAATTATTTTAGATGATTATCATATTGTAGCAATGAGAGAACTATTTCTAAAAAAGTGTGACCGATGCACTTTTTATTAACTTTAACAGTTACAGTCGGTTGTATTCTTTTCTGAGAAGATTGTCTATTAACCTGATCAATGGATTATTCTTTGGTCCTGTAGTTTCAGAAGAAGATGTCAAAATCAAATATGGTTTTATTGAATTACAGAGATTGTACATACGATGAGTAAAGCTTTTCTATTTATTTTATTCCTTCGGGTGCGTGCCCCTGTCTGCTGAAATCAGATTAGTTTTTATTTTGGGGGACATGGATCATGAGCCTGTGTGCTTTGATGGTACTGCGCAGACAGGGGAATGGGGGGCGGGGATGGACAGGGGTGTGCTGTGTGTATACAGTGTACAGATTATCGCTTGCTTTTCTGCCTTTAGCATAGAGCACCACAAAAAGCTAAAAAAATACAGGACACTCAACACAGCCATACAAAAATCAAGAAGTGTGCTTTCAATGTTGTCTGGAGTGCTTTGTACGAGCTGCTAGGTGCAAACTGTTCTGGTGTGATGTAAAACGAGCAATAACGATTACTTGACCTTTATTTTTTTTTCTTTTGTAATTTTTGTACAGATTCCTGAATAGAAAAGGATGTGTTTTTGCTCCACGTTTGGATGCAGTATTAAGACAACATTTTTTTATTGCAGTTTATACCAAGAAAGACTAACTTAAACCCATCCGCTCATGCGTTTCTATTCTATATTATGCAGCGCTGGCTTAGGGCTGGAGAGGGAAGTAGTTTGATGTCTTAGGGCTTTGTTCTCCTTTCTGACAACGCGCCCTCCCCGCCTTTAGCTAATCATCTTCTATCGCAGACTTAGCCATATTTTAAAAGCTCAGGCACTAAATTCATCAAATACAAAGTGTTCGGTAATGACGTGTGATTCTTGTGCACCGGTTCACAAGATACAAAGCAAGCAAGCAACCTCAAAAGTTACATTTTCTGCAAAACTTTTTATATACAAGCTATTTTAACTAACCCAGGACAGACGTGGAGCAAGCCAAATACACCTTCAATTGGATTTTTATTTTAAGTGTTCTTTTTGAGGCCCATAAGAAATGTTTGATGTCATTACATAAGGGTTGAATGCCGTAAGGTGCATTGAGCTGGAAGAGCATCATCTGAATGTACAGCCCATAGATTGGACTGGTGGTGCAAAAATAACCCTTTTATTATTCTATTTTGAAACTTCTAAATCGCTGTAGCAAGAGAGCGTAACATTTCTCCTCATCACTGTTGCATTCGGGACACTTTTTTGATAGAATCTGATTGCAAAATAACTTATTGTGCAGAGCTAAAGCCTTTTGAGCCATTTTGAAAAGAGTTGATTCACAGCCCTTTCGCAAATTTCCAAAGATTGTCAAGATTTTTGAGAAAAAAAGCCATGTGGTAGCAGTGCATTTTTCTAAGCATTTATAATGAGGACAGGTGCAAATCTTTGCCCCTACAAATATTCAGGCCACTAAAACAAACTATTTTTTTCTTATAACTTATGTTTTTTTTAGAACTTTAAATGCCCTTTTTGTATTGTTTGCCAATTTTTCGTAGAGCTAAACCCTTGAAATGCTAAAAAACCCTAGCATATTGCCTTAGATTGTTCGTCTTGTACATTACATTGCTGTCTGTTTAAATTTGTATAATGACTTGTGTACAATATATTGAATGGGTGCATCATTGTCAGGATCTTTTTTGCAACTTGGTCACACACAATCTGTCTCTGTCATTGCGCTTGTGTGTCGCCGCTCGGATCTATATGAACTGAAGGGATACTGAAGCAATATGTAAAATACTTTATGGACTTTGTCTGTTGAAAGTTGTGTTTTTCCCCACTTTTTTTCCTGCATTGTTCACAGAAGTCACACCATATACACCCACATCAACCTTTGTACCTTTTAGTGTGTGTGTGTGCGTGCGTGCGTGTGTGTGTGTGTGAGAGAGAGAGCGTTTTATGCAAAATTAGACATACTATAAGAGAAGTTAAAAATCCACCTGTTATGCAAGTTGTGAACTAATATGGCTTCGCTGACGCTATTTGCCTTGTAAATAAAGAATTCTGTTATTGCAATACTTCAGTGTTTAACTCTAATTTTGGAGGTAATCTACAGGGGCTTTACATCTGAAAAAGTCAGTCAGAAGTGTATCATGGCCAAGAAAGTCTTCTAATGCTTTGCTCAGGGGCTGTGATCTGGCATCCTTGTCTTTTGTAGCAAGTATATTCTCTTGTCAAGATATGCCACAACCACAAACCCGTATTTTAATGTAAATTGTATAGCAGTTAAATAAACCTGATTAGCATTAAGAATGAAACATTTTAAAATACATTCTAGAGGGGTGGGAAGGGAATTTTAAAAAAATGTAATTGGGTAAAGTTTAGAATTGCAAAATAAACTAAAGCTCTTGATTGGAGCTTGATTGCTAAAAAGATCCTAAGAGGTTTTTTAGTTTTTTAGAATTGCTAATCAAAACCAAACGGGTACGTCAAAGCATAGGTTGTATATTCGGAGATATACATTTATAATTGAAAGCGGCAAAGTCAGACTTACTACTTCTTACTAGGAAACTGACAGATCCAAGTGTCCCTTTTTTCTTTGAAAACAGTGACATAATTTTTTTGTTACATTATTGGCCTACTTATAAACTGTTACTGCATATAAAGAATTGACCAAAACAATGATCTGATAAGCACCAAAAGTAGTGTTTTGCATCTTTTAAGAATCGCCCAATGATACCAAAACACCAACCCTTCCCTGATCTTTACCTATTGAGCCATGAATACGAATGCGTTTCCATTTCAGTAATTCAATCAAGATATAGCCTTCACCATTGTTGTGCGTCTTCCTATTCACCACATCCAAGTCATAACAAACGATAGCCTCCCTGAAGAGGTCCCTTAGATACAATCTGCACGTTTGAATGGTGGGCTTATATGGAAATGCATTAGGGAGAAAGCACACAAGTTAACGTGCGGCTGCTGGTGGGCTGGCCCGTGGATAAAACTATTCCAGCAGCTCATTGAGATGCATGAGGCGCTCTGGCCAATGAGGAGCGAGGCCGGACTGTATACAGTAGAGGTGCCCTGAGATGACCACAGAGCATCCCACAGCGGACACCGAGACGCACAGACGCACGCACGAGAAGATATTGTTGATGCTCGCGGCTGTGGATATGACACTTACGCTATCTTTGTGATCTCATTTAGAAAACAAGGTAAGCACTTTAAAGCATCCCTTTGCGTAATTCTGACTAAAATTGCCCAAAGACAATCATTTATTAGTTTTTTGCACAATTCTTAAACTTCTAAAATTAATTTCTTGTGTTTATTCTATTTGACATAATTGACCCTAAATGTTGCGCTAACGATCGCTGTCTTAGTGCCTTTTTAAATACCACGGGGTCATTGTAAAGTCTATAGCGCGCTTCATTAATGTTGACCTCTGCTCTGGCCGGCTGTTGACCCTGATTTGTCTCGCTATTTACCGGCTGATTGGTAAAAAAAAAAAAACACTGAGGGCGTGTAGGTTACCCGAGTTTTAAAGCGCTTTAATGAACATTCGTGTGCGCACTGAAGTGGAAATATTGCAAAACAGGCTGCGTAAAAAGACGCACCAGATCTGAGCAGTATTGCTAAAGCAGCTTCCACTTAAGTGCAAAATATTTAAGACCCAAGAAAATTTGGGTCAATAGGTCAAATCGGTGCAAAAGTGCCAAATTTAGAGTCATTGATTTATGTGCGGTAAAGCTCTTGTTTCCTCTTTTAGTTTTCTTGCATTAAACTTTTATACCTCCCCCTTCTCCTGTTCTCACATGGACACTTCCCGCTCACTTTGAAGCATCCTTCGTCCTGATCATGTCCGTGTCCCTGTCTACCATGCCCCTGAAGACCTTCCACCCTGGTGCGCTGAAGTCCAGTCCTGCCCGTGGGCTGTACCCGGCTCCACTGCCCCCTCATACCTTCATGGACTTCTTCCCTCGACATCACAACCTCCTGCATCCTCTCAAGTCCCTGGGTCGCCTCGTGTCAGACGCTTCTTTACATTTTAACGTGCAAAGTGCAAATGGAAACCACGCATTCCTGAACCAGGGCCACGCGCCTCTACTGCACGAGCACATGCTGAACCCGTACGTCAGCCAGATGCTGCCGGGGCACGCGCTCTATCCCAAGCCAGAGGAGATGGCCGCAGTGGTGACAGAACACGCAGCCGGACCCCTGTCCTCTCCAGACTTTAGTGGCAGTCCGTCCAGCGAGAGGTCCTCCTCAGTAGTGTCTTCAACCACCGCCTCACCGCCCAAAGATGCGCTGCTGCGCCTCAGGAGCGCGGAGAGGACCCCAGAGAAAACCAAGTACAACTTCAGCGAAGACGACCTGTTCATGGTCCTGTACGGGTACTCTGGAGGCAAGGACCGCAGCGGGGGCCACGCCATCTCCGGAGTGTCTCTGCTGGAAAACCCAGGTAAGAATAACACAATAAAACATTTATGCAGTGAAAAAATACTTGTCTCTAATATGTTATGTTTTTGGGGCCTAGCACTAAAACTGTGAATGTTTTTATTTTCAGTTTCTGAAAACCACATTCTCCCTTTGGACAAAGACTCGCTTGACCTTCCAGATGGTCCGAATCTCTTTCGTTTATTTATTTATTTGTTTTTTTTACTTATTTGAAACTGATCGTTCTGTTATTTTATTTTAGGACTGTCTATTGTGCAGTCGGCCTGGGGAAACGTGACGCACTGTGGAGTTTTCGCAGAGAAGAGCAGCATCCCCAAAGGCACGCGCTTTGGCCCTTTCCAAGGCAAAGTGGTCAACACGAGCGAGATTAAAACATACGACGACAACACTCTGATGTGGGAGGTGTGTGTTAAAATAATTACATTTTAACATATTATTATTCATCTATAATAATGAATTAGTTTTATACAGTGTTCTAAAAGTCAGCTCTTTCCCAGGTGTTTGAAAATGGGCGCCTGAGTCACTTTGTGGACGGCCGCGGAGGCTGTGGAAACTGGATGTCTTTGGTGAAGTGCGCGCGCTTCCCGGAAGAGCAGAACCTCACGGCGGCGCAGGTCCAGGGCCAGATCTTCTATGAGGCCTGTAAAGAGGTCAGACCCGGACAGGAGCTGCTGGTCTGGTACGGAGACTGTTACATGCAGTTCCTCGGCATCCCGCTCAGTCTGAAGGAGACAAGAGATGAGAATAATGCTCCTCCCACTGAAGGTCAGTGGATATACTGTCTATATTTATATTATATTTTCACTGTATTAAATGTATTAAATGTATATATTTTTTATTTACAGATACTGGTGAAGGTTTCAAATGCGACAGATGTGGCAAAGTATTCGCCTACAAATACTACAGAGACAAGCACCTGAAGTACACGCGCTGCGTGGACCAAGGAGACAGGAAGTTCCCCTGTCATCTCTGTAACAGGTCCTTTGAGAAGAGAGACCGTCTACGTATCCACATCCTCCACGTGCACGAAAAACACAGACCGCACAAGGTACGGCTCCAACAAGGAAAACATTAACACAGAGTGAATAGAATATGAAGGTGCTGAAAGGACAGCTCCTCAAATGTTTGTGTGCCTTCTCATTAAATAATACTCCTTATTATAGGATATTCTTTATTTAAATGTAACTTTTGTTATCCGATTAAAATAATATATTTTATTACAATAAAAGTTTGTATTTTATTTTACATTTTTATCTTAATTAAAATATACGGTGGAAAGTCTAATAAATGTGTTGTTGTTATTTTGCAGTGTTCAGTTTGTGGAAAGAGTTTCTCACAGTCCTCGAGTCTCAACAAGCATATGCGCGTGCACTCCGGAGAGCGGCCCTACAAGTGTGTCTACTGCAATAAGGTACGAAGCATTTTACAGACTTTTAATAAACTTTGATAAGTATTTTTATTTTATTTGCGGATGACATATAGCCTATTTTTTAAGTTCCTTTTTAATGCCCAAGTAGCCTACCTCGCCTATACGCTTATTTAGCTAGGCTAATTCAAAAAGTGGTTTTGGCCTCTGTGTAAAGTGCTGGGTTTTAAGAGTGGTTTCCTTTATTAAAAATTCATTTCTTGATTTTTGACTTGAGAAGGCCTAAAGAGCGGCCTGCGGGGCCACTCGTCTCCCCCTTACGCCACTTATCACTTTTTGAAGCGGTGTCATCTCAGACCCATTTAGCGCGCCCTTGTTTCATGGCGCATTTGGCAGTGCGCACGGGTATTGTGTCCCTCCTCGGGCACGCTCCGCGGACACACTTAGCGGCTAATTATCGCCAGATGTACACTCACCCTTTTGTCCGCGAGGCCCACTTCAGATTTACAGCGTTGGAAGGAGCAGAAGTTTTTTGTTCTCGCGAGTCTCAATATCCTCCCCTTTTTTATAAACCCTCACTTTGTTAAGCTCATTCTTTTTCTCCTTGGCCGGGCAGCTCAACGCAACAACAAAGACAAAACAACTGTTTAGTTTAGGGGGGATGCGCATAAAAATATATATTGTAAGTGCATAACATACATCTAGGCTAAATAATTTACAATCGCAAGTGTCTGGTATAGGCAGGACATTTTGCGCGCACTATTCTCAACGAATGATGCCAGCAATAAAACAAAACGCATGCCTAACTTTGAGATGATTTATGTTTGAATTCAAATGTTAACCGTATCTTTTTTCTTGCCTTTTAGGCCTTCACTGCCTCCAGCATCCTTCGCACACACATCCGCCAGCACTCTGGAGAGCGGCCCTTCAAGTGTAAGCACTGCGGGAAGGCCTTCGCGTCCCACGCTGCTCATGACAGCCACGTCCGCCGCACGCACGCCCGAGACAAGCCCTTTCCCTGCGACATGTGCGGGGCCTCTTTCCAGGAGGATCAGGAGCTGAAATATCACATGAAGACTCACAAAAGTAAGTCACTATTTATTTTATTATTGATGTTATTAGCCAAATATTATTAGGCTATAAATATTTTTTATTATAGGTCTATTTTTTTACTTGTAATGTTAGTCTGTATTATTTTTTATTTAGACATCAGGCCTATTTTAGTTTCGGGTTGTTAATTTTACTGTGCACTTTTTGTGGCA
>JAVQKG010441345.1:0-14032 GCA_036025885.1 Hypseleotris bucephala | reverse complement strand
CCACACTTCCACCACCTCCTCCGCCATAAGGCAGTCGGTCTTATAGCAGTTGACGCAGACGCATGGGGCGTTTCGCCCATATACATTTGCTGTCGTTTACGACAGCCTGGGTCTAGTTTGCTCTGCTCTTCACCCTCATTTTACAGCAGAAATTCAAGTATTCATATTTAATAAAGGGGAAATAAATAGTATTAAGTGTTATGATGAACATTTGATTGGATTTACATTGAATTTGAAAGGGCTTTATGAAGACACTGATAGCAGTAGTCTTTTGTGTAAGACAAAAAAAAATACAGAGCTAACTAAATTGTGTTAAAATCAAAATTGCGATATTGGCTTAGTAAAATTATGATGATATTATATTTTCATCATATCGCTCACGCCTACATTGGTTTAATATAATGAGATGAAAGGCTGCAGTAACTCTAACAACACTCATTACATGTCTTAGGCTGGATCCCATTTCACATCAAATGCCAAACCTTGAAGCTAATGGGCTAAAGCACTGCAGTTTACCTAACATGCAGTAGTGATCAGTAAGTCTGTAAATTAAATATGTTGACAGTGTACAAGTGCACCACTATACATAACAATGCTAAACAAAGCTTGGTCAGACATTTAGCCCGTGCAACCTGTGAGATATCTGACATACTGTTACCTGATTTCAAAAGACGTGTTTTACGGCCAGTGCGCTGTGACATGAGTGGCTATATTTGAGTAGGTCATCTCCATTTCCTGTGGTGTTTTTATGAGGCTACTTAACCTACCCTTCTGCTACACCAGATGTCTGCTCCAAAAAAACCAAGGTGCATGACTAGTGCTTAGGTCACACACTGTTTACCGTGTTATAGCGATAAGGACCTTGTCATTTGTATAGTATTATCAGAGCTGCAATGATTAACTGCAAAATTCATAAATATGTCTATGCTAAAAGTAGTATATCTCATTTATTTGAATGGTGACTTCATGTTGGATTATAACAAGCATCAAGGAGGCAAACACAATTGTTGTGTGTAATGGCAGTCAATGTTTGTAGATATAAAAATATACACTGATCAGGCACATTATGATCAATTACGGGTGATGTGAACAACATAGTTTCTTCATGGCATCTGTTAGTGGGTGTGATATATTAAGGTGCAAGTGAACATTTTGTTCCCAGAGTTGCTTTAGAAGCAGGGAAATGGGAAAGTGTATAGAGTTTAACAAGCTTGTGATGCTCTGACAAGTTGGTAAGAGCCAAGCACTAGCCAACTAGCCCAATGCAGGTAGATTTGAATTGAGGCTAGTAATACATCCACTCTGACTAGCCACTCCAGTAGGATTTTATTACATAACTTGTACATTTTAACAAGTTTATTCCTACCTTTGTCGAGCTACATCCCTAGAAATGTTGTAATAATCAATCATCATAACTTATAGGAAACATAAACATATAAATTACACACTGACCAGTTATACTAACTGTAAAACCACTCTGGCAAGTTAGCAAAAAAGTTCATGTCTGGTCAGGGCATCTCAAAAACTGCAACTCTTGTGGCATTTCTGGTCTTAGTCAGGGGCTATCAAACGTATTCCAATTAAGATCAGTGGAGAACTAGCGACAGGTGATGCACATGGGGTGCAAAGACTAGACTGTGAAATAAGTGGCACATGGACAATAAACAAACACTTAATAGAACAATTGCATTAGTTGTAGGCTTTTAACTTTGTGTGTGTGATGTGTTTGTGTTTCCACCAGGCCAATTTGTTATTTGAACTCTGAGTGCCCTGCTGACCAAAAGCTGTCTGATGTGCCATCTTTTAGAAGTGTAGAAAATCAAGGATGAGGAGGCAGCGACAGAGAAGTGCAGATGAGCAGACTGTGTCAATTAAGTGGGACAAGGCCAAAAGATGCCCAGACTGATGAGTTACCTTTCAGTTTGTGGATGTGGGCCGCACACATGCACAACCGTATGCACCAATAAGATCACAGAAGCGTTCCCAGAAAGATTGTACAATATTTGGACAAATCATGGAGAGTCAATGTAACAAGTGTAAAAAGTCAGGAACTAAAGCTACACAAGGCCTAAACTAAAATCTAACAGGTATTATAGAATGCTTAACAAGGTGTAAACCAGTACTAAACCAAGTCTAAACCAGTACAGGAGCACAGCAGGACCAGCACAAAACAAGAACTAAGCAAAGACTAAACAAGGTCTGAACCTGGTAGTATTAAGCAGTTTCAACCTGCCATTAAGTAAGACTAGGACTAAATTTAGTCTGAAATAAAGACTAAACAAGCTTAAAAACAGTCAAATCAATTCTAAACTGTGCATACATCTAACACGATCTACATAAATATGAAAATGAATTTGTCACATCCTCAGTTGCCCTGGAAACTCCTTATTATTTCCAAAAGTGCTATAAACTATTTACCTGTGCCAACAGCTATCTATTCATTAGTTGGCAGCACACATTAAATAAAGACTAGTAAAGGCATGAGGCCATGGCCAACATAATTCTGGCTTTAATAGAACAACTAAGAGCAGACAGTTCTGTTGAAAGCACTTCCCTGTTGAGATGTGCCAGCATTTCCTGAAAAGGACAGTGAAGCTGATTAAACAAGAGACATAAACACAGAAGGAAGCACAGACAAATAAGGAACTTGAAAGAGGAATGTCAGATGTAAAATAAACTCTCTGGCGACATTTTTTCTAGGTAGATTGATTTGCCTGCTTGTGAGCCCATAACTGTATGTTGCTTCAGGTCATTGTACTTGACACAAATTTGATAGGGACAATTTCTATCTAATAAAGTGGCCAGTGAGTGTTAGCTCAGTTGGTACAGCGTGCCCATAAACAGTAAAGATCTTATTATTATGTACTTGTATGTATAATGACAAATAAAGCACTTTACCACTTTACTTTAAAATGCTCGCGCCCGGTTAATCTACTGCCCTGTCAATAAAAATAAAATAAAAAAATAAAAATATGAAACTAACCAAAATTAGCTGCTTTCTGTCTCTTTATGAAAAACCTAAAGCAATGATTGATGTAATTGATCAGTAGAAAGTCAGTGTTATGACGACTTCTATTTATAGTGAGGTCTGTCTGTGACACAATAGCTGTCATCAGTCTCCTCTCAAACATTAACTATCTGGCTATATTATCTGTATAAATAGAACTTAAAACTACTATTACTACAAAAGCTATAGACTTTATATACTTCACTGTCCTCTTTATTCCACACTGTTGAATACATGGGTGAAAATACCCTGAAACGTGTGGTCAGCTCAGGTCAAAACCCCTGAAATGCTTTGTTACCTGTACACTTGGAAATAGCAGACAGCAGTTGCTAGTGACACATCTAAAAATACTCACCAGCTTGCACAAGCCAATCTGATTTTCCCTTCGCTTTCCTATTGAATGTTGAGTCAAAAATCAGTTCCTGACACTCCTCGTGCATTATTTATTATATACAGTAGAGCTAGGTGCAGAACTGACTGGCATCCCTTTAAGATACTAGATTTGAATGATTTTACTAACAAAGCAACTCTACAGACCAGCGCATATGTGTAGTACAAGATGTTTTAAATACAGAGCCTATGCAGCAATGTGTAACATATGAGGATCTCGGTGTCCTTTGGGGATGCTGCCCGAGTCTGTCCATTGGATTTCTGCCGTGTCCGTTGTTTCCGCCATACTGGGCATGTGTAGCAGATGCAGCAGAAATGTGTTTTATACAGCTAAGGCATGGTGGGTGTTGACACAAGACTTGCAAAAGTGTTAAGTTCTAGTACCATCTAGTGGCAAGAGCTTTCAATGCACTTGTGCTGTATGTCAATGAAGCATCAGGTAGCATTTATAAGGTTTGAGTTTTAAGTGTAAAATGTTGGTAAATGCTTTTGTTGATGTTCATTTGAATGTGTATTGGTGGCCTTAGGTCACTTGGTTGGGCCTCATCATTTTGAAAAGTCTGCAAAACATGATAGTGTAGACTAGAGTTTCAAATGAACTTACCTTGCATATTTAAAATTTGCATAATAGTATTAACCTCCTCTATCCTCAGGACCGAAAACTGACCAAGGCCGAACAGCAGCGTTTTAAGGAGGAGGCGGAGATGCTAAAAGGGCTCCAACATCCCAACATTGTACGCTTCTATGACTCATGGGAGTCGGTGCTGCGTGGCAAAAAGTGCATTGTTCTTGTAACTGAACTAATGACTTCAGGAACACTTAAAACGTTAGTATAACTTGAATTATTATGTATTTTTGATAGGGCTCGGCAATAGGACCAAAAATGTTCTTTCTGTACAGTATATTGAAAATATAAAAACATAACCAGAGTGAAATGGTCTACTGCCCAGCCCTAAGTGTATGAGAGCATCCTCACCCTATAAGAAATGCTGATGTGATGTTTGTTTTCCTTTCTGCCCAGTTACCTGAAACGCTTTAAAGTGATGAAGCCTAAGGTGCTGCGTAGTTGGTGTCGTCAGATCCTCAAAGGCCTCCACTTTCTCCACACCAGGACCCCTCCCATTGTGCACCGCGATCTCAAATGTGACAACATCTTCATCACGGGGCCCACAGGCTCAGTGAAGATAGGAGACCTGGGGCTGGCCACTCTTATGAGAACATCCTTCGCCAAGAGTGTCATAGGTACATATCACTATTACAAGTAATTACATCACAGAAGCAATACGCAACACCAATAAACTGTAAAAATAAAATAGGCTTTAGATAAATTGTTCAGTAGTGCAGAGGTGCCGCAGGATATTGAGCGGATATTGAGTCACAAAGTTAGCAAGATATTATTCATTTTTGAAGTTCTATAAATTGTCTCTCAACATAGAATCTGTCTGGGATGTTAGCAGGATTTAGATTTTATAAAGGCTTTCTTAGCATTTTGTGAATATAGTGTAAACAAACAGATAAGATATTTAAACCGTAGCTAAACTAAGATGTATGTTGTTTTACTTTATAGAATTCCATACTGATTTTTGAGTACAACCCAAAATACACCTATGTCATCTGTCAATCACAAGCCCTCATAAATGTATCCAGAAAGTACTTGCCATTAATGTTGAAAAAATTGTTTATACAATTAAATTAGGCTTTTTTGTATAGGACATCATTATACTTGACAGTCCTGTGACTCTAAATGCAGTAATAATTGGACCTGTTTAAGTACAGTTACTATTGTGTGTATCTAAAACAGGGACTCCGGAGTTTATGGCCCCTGAGATGTACGAGGAACACTATGATGAGTCTGTGGACGTCTACGCCTTTGGGATGTGCATGCTGGAGATGGCTACCTCAGAATACCCCTACTCTGAGTGCCAAAACGCAGCACAAATATATCGCAAAGTCACAAGTGTAAGTCAACTGAGAATGCAATACTAATATGTAATGCCAAGAATCTAAAACTTTTTCTCTCATTATTGCACTATTTCTTTTTTCAATCAGGGGATTAAACCAGCCAGTTTTGATAAAGTGAATGATCCTGAGGTAAAGGAGATAATTGAAGGCTGCATTCGCCAAAACAAGAGTCAGAGGTAAGATTGTGCAAATATTCAGATATGCTGTCAGTTTATAATTTTAATAGTTTTGGGGCAGTTCTTTTAAAAATCACCACTCAACTCAAAGAAAACATTTTTTTAGACAATATAATATAAGCTTAAAACCTTTGCCAGTTGTCTATAGAAACATAATTGTAACTGGTTATTTTTACTGTTACTATTATTGCAAATCCTTAAATTAACCCAAATCCTTAAAAATGCTTAGCAATAGTGTGCCATTTTAAAAAGATGCTGCACAAGTTTGACATATTTGACTAATTGTGTTAAATATTTTTTTAGCCAAAATAAAATCTACCCTGATTGGCATGTTGACTACAGCTATTGCTAAGATCTGTTAACTGTGCTGTACAATGATATGGTGTGAGAAATAGATAGATAGTCAGCATTTGATTATTGTTTTTTGTTTTCTGTGTTTGTTTGAATAAATTTTGATATGTGTTGTTGCCCAACAGACTATCAATCAAAGACCTTCTGAACCATGCATTTTTTGGAGAGGACACAGGGGTTCGAGTGGAATTAGCAGAGGAAGATACTGGACTTCAGGACTGTCTGGCTTTGAGGATCTGGGTTGAAGAGCCGAAAAAACTCAAGGGGAAGCACAAAGACAACGAGGCTATTGAGTTCAGCTATGACCTTGAAAATGACAGTGCTGAGGAAGTTGCACTTGAAATGGTAAGAAGAAAGATGAGTTGAGACTTGACCTACTGTAGCTATGTGGGTTGCATATAATAGTTACTATAAGGATACTTGGATACCAGTGAGAGCTCATTTGTTTCAAGCTGCTTCCTTGAACTAGATTTTTCAAATAAACTAGGGCTGGCAGTGGGGCTGCATAGTATCTTGCAAAATCAGCCTTAATTTAAATGTAATATTAATACATACATATATAAATATATTGCATTAATGTCATGATCAGTAATCTGACAGAATTTCAGTGCTAAAATATTTCTCCTACTAGGGCCTTGGATATGTTGTGAGTAAAATGATAAATTTAAAAGATTTTAATTTGAAGCACTACACAAGTATTTCTGGTTAATGAAACTTTCATCAAAACAAACTGATTTTGGTTTTCAAAATTGTGATGCTGTGATTGTGTTGTTTTGGTGAGGTAGTTTTATTGGAACAAAACAAAGTTTATTTTTCCCTTGAATTAACCAAAGTGATTTACAACCAAACTCACACTTTCACTTACTCCCCTCAGGTGAAGTCAGGCTTCTTCCATGAGAGCGATGCCAAGGTGGTGGGAAAATCCATCCGGGATCGGGTGAATCTGATCAAAAAGTCACGGGAGCGCAGACAACAGCAGCTCCTCCAACAACAGCAAGGATATGAAGAAAGAAGAGACTCTTCACTGATCTCCTACACGTTCTCTCACCCGTTCGGCTGCTCCTCCCTGGGACCAGCTGGACAGACAGGCGGAGGCACCCACGAGTTTGAAGACATGCCTGAAGTGGAACAATATGTCCGACAACACCAGATTATTAGTGGAACAACACTCAGCCTGCCAGGTTAGCAACCATATAGTGATCACCAGTTATCATATAACCATGTAATAGACACGTAGACTACTATGGCTTATTATGTAATATAAAGATTATATTTTCTCTCTCTAAAGGGGAGAGCATTGGTTCAACCAGCTGTGAGTCTTACGCAAGTGGACAAAGCCAGATTTTCTATCAGCATGGGGATTCATACACCCACTCCACTGCATCTGTATGTACTTTATTTTTCTTTCATTCCTGATTAAAATCATCAGTTACAGTTTTAACTATGTTTTTTTTTACTTTAATTAGATAACTGGTGCAGTGGTCCAGCCACAGTTTCTCTCTTTGGGGGAAAGTGGCAGTGTCCCAAATGTCCCACTTGTTATCCCTGCTGATGCAGCATTTCTCCAACAAAATATACTGGTGCCACAGGTATCTGCAAGTATACCTCAACAATATATTCAGGTGAAAAGGGGAACAATACTAACTATCAAATACCAATATTAATATTATGATCTAAGTACCCTAACATTTCTGCTACTTTCTCACATGTTTGGGTCCTCAGTAACTAGATGCAAAAATCAGCCTTGTAATCTATTAATATTGGCGAATGAAATGTTCAAGGTTTCTCACAGAAAGTCAAAGTGGTAATTAGCAATTTACTTTTAGTAAGGCAAAATGTGTTAGTAGAATTGGATTAACTACAATATACATATATTTTATATTAGACGGCATATTCTGTGGGAACCCCTGCTAAATAATATTCCCTTGTTGATAAATGATGCTTTTTGCCAAAGCTTACTCTTACACATTTTTCTACTGCTGTTCTCTTCCTCTTCTGTCAATCCCACTCATCCCGGGTGATTATGACTACATAGCCTCAGACATACCCTGCAGAAGCATTTCCGACTCCCGCTCCCAATGGGTCACTGGCTCCCTCGCAGGCATACATGCCCCCTGTGTCATCACAGGCTCCTATTAATGTTGTCCCTACACCCATGTCAGTCAGTGATCCGGCTGGACTAGCAGGGACCAGCATGCCCCTGGCTCACCAAAGCCAGCCCCCTGCCACTCCCATGCAGCCCATTGACATCATTGCCCAGGCAGCACCCCAGCACACACAGCCCGACCTGATCCCTCGGCAAACTATTGTCCCACAACAACAGATGGGGATGGATCCACAGGCCTCCACCCTGCAGCAGCATCCAGTGCCAAAGCAGCAAATGGAAGTGCAGGCTCGACTCGAACAACAACAAGTTAGTCCCGCTCAGCCGCCGTCAGACCATGACCCACAGAG
Organism: Hypseleotris bucephala; assembly: GCA_036025885.1. NCBI lineage: Eukaryota > Metazoa > Chordata > Actinopteri > Gobiiformes > Eleotridae > Hypseleotris > Hypseleotris bucephala. Next base: position 5,692 of record JAVQKG010441345.1, on the reverse strand, counting down.
TCTCCCTGTTTCTGCGGTCCCGGGCCATCTACAGCCTTCACAGCAGTCCAGTGTGCAGCCCATATCACCTGCTTCACCTCAGACACTGGTGGGACTTCCTCAAACAGGTAGGGAGCAGCCGGCTGTCCCGGTACCACAGGCCAGAGAGCAGCCTCCAGTCTTTATAAAACAGCAGTCTGGCGAACTACAGCCTATATATGTACAGCCATCCCAACAGCAGACATATCTCCAACAACAGCTTGATCAGCAGCAACAAAAAGCTCTGCTTCAGCAGCAGGCCCAGCTACAGCAGCAAGAGCAGCAGCAAGCACAGATCCACAAACAATTACTGGATCAAGCCCTGATCAAACAGCAGCATGAGCAGGCGCTGGTGCAGCTACAAACTCAGCCTCAGGCATCTCCAAACACACAGATTTACTATCAAAAAACAGAGGACGCTCAGAGGAAACAGTTGAGTGAACAACAACAACAACAACTTTTACAACAACAGAACCAACAACAAAAAGAGCAAGAACTTCAGCAACAGGCTCTGCTGCAACAGCATCTCCAACAACTCCTCCTCCCGCAGCAGCATGAGCAGGCCCACCTCCAACAGCAGCCCCACCTCCAACAGCAGCCCCTTCTCCAGAAACAGGTCTTCCTGCAGCAGCATGAGCAGGCCCATCTCCAAGCGCCGCCCCATCTCCAGGCCCACCTCCTTGAGCAGGCCCAACTACAACAGCAGGCCCAACTACAACAACCTCCCCAAGTGCAACAGCAGACCCAACTTCAACAGCAGGCCCTCCTCCATGAGCAGGCCCAACTACAACAGCAGGCCCACCTCCATGAGCAGGCCCAACTACAACAGCAGGCCCACCTCCATGAGCAGGCCCAACTACAACAGCAGGCCCATCTCCAGGAGCAGGCCCAACTACAACAGCAGGCCCGCCTCCATGAGCAGGCCCAACTACAACAGCAGGCCCCACTAAAACAGCAGGCCCCACTACAACAGCAGGCCCCACTTCAACAGCAGGCCCACCTCCATGAGCAGGCACAACTTCAACAGCAGGCCCACCTCCAGGAGCAGGCCCAACTTCAACAGCAGGCCCACCTACAGGAGCAGGCCCCACTACAACAGCAGGCCCACCTCCATGAACAGGCCCAACTACAACAGCAGGCCCACCTAAATGAGCAGGCCCAACTTCAACAGCAGGCCCACCTCCAGGAGCAGGTCCGGCTCAAACAACAGGTCCTCCTCCAGCAGCAGCAGCAGGAGCAGGCCCAACTACAACAACAGGCTTTGTTACAACAGCAGCTTCAACAGCAGCGTCAGCAACAAGCTCTTCTTCAGCAGCAACAAGTCGAGAGACAGACACTCATACAACAACTTCAAGAGCAACAGCAGGCTGCCATGGTTCAAATACAACAAACAATGAAACAGGAGGCCATCCCTGTTCACCAAACTCATGTTCAACCACACATGTGTTTGCCACAGGTGCACGCCGCTACGACTGCTCCACAAACTCTTGTCACACAGCACCAAGTGATGGAGCAACAACCGCAAGCAACAGCAATCCAACCTCAACAAACCATCACTCAGCCACAATATGTCCCAGTGGCACCTCAGACCGAGGCCATTCAGGTGGTGTCCCAAGTGCAGCCTGATCAGACCGGGCAAATCCTTGTCCAGCCTCAGGTCCTGCCTCAACAAGGACCAACTGAGCCTCACGCCCAAAACCAATGTCAGTTCATTGCTGCAGCTCCTGTGGCTCCAGTGGCTCCTGTGGCTCAGGTTCTGAGTGAGGCTAAAGTAAGTCCACCAGTTGTAGTTCAACCTCAGCAAGTCCCTTTACAACCTGTTCAATCTGGGTTCACTACATCTGCTCAAAGTCAGGTCAGTGCCACCACATTAATCCAAACTCAGCCTCTGACTGTCAGCCAGCCAGTGCTATCTCACGTCACACATGCTGGTCAGACATCAGTAACAGCTCCAACTAATGGACAGCTACATCTTGAGACTCCGGTGAATCAAAGTGCTCTGGTCGCAGGGCTAATGCAGGGACAGCCACTGCAGGCGGCTCAATCTACGATGGGTCTGACCCTACAGTATGTCACTCAGCCTCTTACCCCAACTGCACCATCTCTTCAACCGGACACAACACACTTGACCCAGCAGCAGCCAGTGCTGCAGTTTCAGCAAATGGTGGTGTCTCCTGGAGCACCACAAACAGCTGGTGCAGAGGCCGTAAAGTTTATCATCAGTCCGCAGCCTGTGCAGCCCACAGCACAGCCTGTCACGTTAGAGCAGCAGAGACCTGTATATATTCAACAACAAGCTTTAGGGGCCAGTGCTGATACCACAGTAACACAGCCTCCTCAACCCCAGTCTGTCTCTGCAGAGTACCAGCAGCAGACACAGATGCAGCAGCCCCTTGTTGTTCCTCAGCAGCTAATGTCTCAGTTACCAGTGCAGACAGTAGTGGCTCCAGTCCAGACTCAGTCTGCTCAAAAACAACAAGATGACTCTCAGCTTCTCCAGCCTCAACCTGCGCCTGTCACTCCAGCTTCACTCCAGAGTAACATTGATCCACAGTCCCAAAACAAGAACCTTCCCCTATACAGCCATGTTGTAGCTGCCACTCCTCCTTCTCCCCAGAACCAGACAAAGCAGATGTTAGCTGCTCCCTCACAGACATTCACTGAGGCTCCCACAGTTGAACCCCCTCTGTCCCATATTGTCTTTCCCGCACAGCAGACACCCCTCAGCCCCTCTCATATCTCATGTCCTCCAGCCTCATTACCATCGCTTATATCCCTGTCATCCAACCATCCTGCTGCTCTCGCTCCAGAGCTGCCTACCTCTCCACCAGCGGCCCAGGTAACTCTACCGGGGCATGACCTTATCCCTACCTGTCTTCCGCCTGTCACCGCTTTAGAGACCCTTGACTCTAATGCCCCCATTCTGCCCCAAGCCTCGCTGCAAGACTGTGACCTTTCCCTGCTGGGCACTGCTCAGGTACTTGACTGACTTAATTGACTAAAGATAATTATACTAATTTTAACTTATTTAATATGAAATGTTTTATATTTAAAGAATATTTTGGTACAATAACAATCTTTTAAAATTAATTAAAACTGTACTTGATATGCCTATTGTTTCATTTATGTTTTATTGTTGTTCTTCAGGATGGTCCTTATCTATCAAGTACAGAGCAGCGTTCATCATCGGGGTAGGTTATCTTGTCAAATAAATACTAAAACTAGAAAGCACTCGGAGAGTGCATACCGACGCCAGGACAGCAAATTTCCCCTATGCAATGTTTTGGCACTAACCGCTATTTTAATCTGTCTGTCTAAGGGTTTTTATATTGTTAACGAGCAATTAAGAGGCCCCGCCCCCTAACCATGACAAATATAGGAAGAGTCTATTTGGTGTGTTTGATTTGTCTGGATGTTAGTGAAGGATGTTTTTGCCAAGTTTTGTAAATTTCCCTAAAAGAACATTTTGCATGTAGTCCATAGGTGGCGCTATTGAGTTAACATACATCATATTGGTTAGATATGTACAGGTGTAATTTATAAAGCGGTGTTTCGTAATCGGGCAAAGTATGTGCAAGTTAGAGGCTGTCAAATATACCTGACTTCCCAATTTCAATCCAATATGGTCGACTTTCTGTTTGTCGTAGGGCCGGGCCATAATAATATTTTATGTTCAGCACGATGTGGAAAATCACTGTACCAAGTTTAATAGCTCTCCGACAAAGTAAGTGTATCGAGACATGGGGGCGCTATAGAGGCATTCTTTCTTCAACCGTAATAATTTGCATATGTCCATTAAATAGACCTTAGCCCGGATCACTGTGGCAAAATTCATGAGATTTGGTTAATGTTCACTAGGATTAATCACTCCAATAAAATGCTCAAAGTCATTAATTTGTAAATTAATTACTTATTATTCATTGCAGAAGTACCAAACTCAGTCTAGTTCAGAGTCTTCATCATATGTAACTGTCCAGAAAGTTAGATAAAGATAGATTAGATAAAGATAGATTACTTAATTAATATTCATCGCAGATGTACCCAATTTGAATCACTTCTTTGTTGGACATGTCCTAACCTTCCCTGAAGGTTTTATCCAAATCCGTGTGGTAGTTTTTGCGTAATCTTGATCACAGACACGCACACACACACACACACACGCCAACGGAGGCGATCACATAACCTTCTGGCGTCGGTAACCAGTGTTGAGCATGATCAAGCAGTCTAACACTTTGACCATTCCCTCCCACTGTTCCCTACACTAGTGCTAACAATGGGCCTGCTCTGTGCTGTGTGGGCGCCTCCTAATCCAGGTCAGCTGCCTGGTAAGAGGCAGTGGTCCTCACAGCAGACAGTATCATGTGAGTGCATGTGAGAGAAGCAGCCCCAGGCCAGCCAACACTAACACTAACCCAGCAGCAGTGTCTTCATCAATGCACTCTTGTCTCATTCATCTGTATATAGGACTTCACATCACATTGCATTACATGGTAGGGCTGTGCAATTCATCACATTTTAATTATTGATTCTTTCAAAAATAAAGTAATCGAGAAAAATCTATGAAATATTCTTATACCAATTTTGAATTGTGACATAAAGCTGAAGCTTAAAAAAGTAAAAACTTCAGTTAAGATAAAAAGTCAATAAAATAATTATGATCAAAATAATCTTGATTGTTATTTTTTCTATAATCGAGCAGCCCTAATTCATGGATTAAAACGTGTGAATAGAGGAGACTATGGTGGCCCCACAGTTTCACTGTGTCCCCATAGTCCCAGAAACAGCACAAAACTACATTTAAAACCTGCTTCTTTTGTAGGTTTAACCTCTACAAACATGTTCTGAAAGGCATGTGATTCTTGTGGAAGTTTAACCATTAATATTCTAGTCTTCTTTCAACTGTTAATGTTTCCAGACAGGTTTAAAATGTGCTGTGAGCTGAATCTTCAAAACAATGTTGCAAATCTAATCACAATCACAATATTTGTCATAACAAAATTGTTTTTAAAAGTTATAAAAAACCACATTGTCTCATTCATCTGTCCTCCACTAGGACATGTACAGTCACATGACATCACATTCATGGATCAAACCGTGTACATAGAGGAGACTATGATGGCCTCCTCACAGTCTCATTTTTCCCCTGTAGTTTCATTATTTCCTCATCACATTATTAGAACTTAGAAAGTAACTACTGTGAATAAAAAAAGACTGCTTGGAAATAAACTAAATGATTTTGCAATATTCTTATTTACAGGTTGAGTTGACAGCACATTTTAAAACCTGTCTGGAAACCTGTCTAACACTTGAAAGAATTGGGGATGAGACTTATCGCAAAAAACAAAACAAACTGACAATTAACTCATCGTGGCAATTTTTTTAACATTGTGATCATCGCATTTAATTGCACCCCAATGTCCTTTATTGTGAACAGATAATTCATTGTATTTAGTATAAGTTCAGGTGACATTAGTTTCAGCCTACAATAAAATGTACTGTTGAGATTCTAAACTGACATTTTAGGAACTTTTTAAACTGGTACGCATTGTGTTTTAATTATTGTGATATTATCGTTAACTGCAATTATTATGACCACAATTATCGTGAAACAAAACTTCTATATCGTCCCATGTCTATAAAGACTCAGATTTAAACTGAATGCCTTTCAGAACAT
>JAVQKG010441311.1:0-13705 GCA_036025885.1 Hypseleotris bucephala | reverse complement strand
GTAATAAAAACAAATGGTTTAAGTACATTGTTATGAGAACATTGGTATCATGTTTTGCACTTTTTTGCAAAAAATTAAACTAATTTTGTTTTGGAAAATCTGTCTCAACCTGCTTTTTTAATATTACAAATAATAGTATGACATTGTCTGCTACTATTGAAAACCAAAAAATAGCAGTGAATCTTCCAAGTGCTGGCCTTCATGGGAAAGTAAATGGTACAATAGAGAATGTGGACAGCCTAAAAGCATTCTGCTCACCTTGAGATAAAAATATTAACAACACTATCTTTGGTCACCGATGGACTGACTGTATGCTTTTCATTATTTCTGAGGCTGATTTGTGGGAGCAGTGGAAATGTCATAGAATCAGTAGATGCTGTTAACATGGTAGAGAATAACTGATGTAGTATGCAGACTGTGCGGCAAGATAAGTCTATTCGATCAATAAAACCATCAATACCAGTTCAAAGTGCAGGGTTATTTTGTGCTTGGGTAAATGATTGCTTTGATGATTTATGCCTGTGAGAAAAATGGGGGATATGGCGCATTCATGTTTAGTATCCTATTAGATTTTTCTCATTAAATGGGCCAGATTTACTTGACTTGAATTTGACTTGAAAATAACACAAAATTGGCAACATCAAGCTTTTAACGTGCAAATTCTCTTTTTCTGACAATTACTGTGTATCCGTTTGTTATGACTGCTGGTGTAGTCAGCACTATACTAATTTGTTTAGTTGTCATGGTTACAGTTGACTGTAAAAGGCAGTTGTTGATTGTGTTACATGGCATATCATTTTTTTGATTCAGGTTATGGTAATTTTCCAAATGGGCTGCGGCATTTGGCATATTCCTGTTAACAAGTTAAAAGGTATTTGGTGTAACCTAAATATTATTGGTGATTGACCTCACAACACTGTAGGATATGTGCTAATGCCAGAAACTCACTATTATTCACTGGATTTATTACCTATAGTTGCCAGTTTGAAGATAATCGATATTCAGTTTTGCGAACATAACAATGTCTTTGTGTCACATGATCTTGTATATTTAAACATTTTAAGAAAATCTCATTGCATCATTTTCAAAATGTCATCAATGTAGGCTAAATATTCTTCAAGTTGCCTTTTAAAACACAGTTGAATATGTTAGGAATCAGAAAATACAGTTTAGACCTAGAATACACCATGCAGCATCTGCAGTATTTTTGCCACAACAGACGCCTCTTTACTTGTGATTAGGTTTGTGTGCACTATTAGATCTCAGTGAAATTTAGTGCTCCCTAATGTGTAATGCAGCTTTGGGCTCTTTCTCCAGAAACATGATTTGCTATATAACTGTCTGTTGACAATTTTGTAGATGGTTGGATTGTTTAGATACCTACAGTGGCCCTGAATTTACTTCTCAAGACCATATTAGTTGCATTCAATGAAGATTTTTGTGAAAGCATTAAATTTGAACAGTATTACTTTTACAATGATTTTGAGAGTCTATTTGCTTTATTGTGCTGTCTTTGTACTGACTTCGAAATGCACAATTTACCTTCACCATACTTCTTAACCTTATTACACTGGACTAAAGATATTATTGTTGACTATGTGTCAGTGAACAGAACAGAAGGACGGGCATGCAGATACAAGCGAGCCAGTTAAATCAGTTTATAAGTGGGAAGAGTCTGTTTTCCAATAAATAATTCACACTGGGCCATCCATATAAAATCCCCTTCTGCCCTTCACAAAACAAGTCACCAGCTCTTAAATCTACAGTCGACACAGGCCCAATGTTAGTAATAACGCTCCAGCTCATCTCAGTAGGATGTAATGGTATTGATGACAGGAAGTCATCACAGGGGACATGGATCACAGCTGGAAGTGTCTCGGGTGAAACATGTCACTTTCGCAACTCATCAATTCTTTAGCAACCCGCTGTCACTTCACTTTTCGGGGTGCCGCCGCCATAGGCCTCCTGTCCTGGATTCTTTCTGAGTATACTTCCTAACTACAGTCTACAGATTAAAAAAACAAAACCGTGTGAACATAAACCAAGACTGAAAATGTAAGTTGTTTTGTAGCTGATCTTCCCATTCACTTCATACATTTTTTGGGGCTTTTTTTGCTGTGGGTTACAAGTGACTGAAGTGACAGTGACTTATAACCATTCACTCCGGCATACATTCACTTGAGGCAATCAACACATGCATTGTTTCATCTCTATTTTGTTATGTATTATTAGATATTTTTGCAGGCCACAATCTTGATTGAGAATTGCTAAAAATCTACATGCAAATACTGAATAATTTTAATCCTAAGCGAATTAAACATTGTTGGAACAGATTTGTCGCTGTTGTTGGTATTCATTTAAGTTTTTGTTTAACCATTTTAAATGATGTGGTTTAGTTTGGGAAGGGCTAGAATTTGTGGAGTCTAGCAAAATTCAATCTTTATCAGGCTGATCGTAACTGCCTGAGAAAATTCAGCACTAATCACAATTTGTCTAAAATGTACTTACTTGCACATTCATCATCTTATATATCACCACAAGACAGTGAAAAAGAAGACTTTATAGGAGCTTGAATTAGATTGATAGCACTCAAGGTTAACCTCTGAAATTTGGAGAGCCACTGTTGGCAAGAAATGGACTCTGTGATTCAACTACAACCTTGTTCAGTCAAAACATAGCCTTGTCTTTTTTTCTCAACATGATCTGCTCTATTGTTGACTCTCTGACACGGTCTTGCTTACATATCAGCAATATGTCTTTAATACAATTCTTTATACTGGATGGTGCACTGCCATTTATAACTTGTACACCATGAAGTTAAGCTTAAATCACATCTTTTTGCTATTACTGCAGTTTTTTAATATACCATTAGTATTTGCACCTACGTATTTGCATAGCTGTTGCTTTTGATTCAAACTCATTACGTTTTTATTATGGGCCTATATATGTATGACTATCTGACAGGTAAAAGCCTTAAATTCTCTCTCCCCATCGTCTCAGTATGTGGCCATGTTCCTGCTGTGCCGATGGGAGTCTGGATGAATACTAGTAAATTAGCAGCTCCACAGCCTGGCAGGTGCCTCATTAGAAATATATTAGAGCTGTTATCAGTAACCCAACACTCCCAGTTAAAGTGTCTATAGCCAGCGTTTGTGAATGCATGGTGTGTGTGTGCTTGTTAAATTAGAGTTGTGTTAATTCAGCACAGCGGTATTTTAATATAGATGCTGGATGTGTTGATATTCCGAGTGTAGCTGTGTTTTGGGTGTGAAGTGCTCCCAGGCAGATGCACGTGTGTGAGGTAATGTTTCCACAAATGTCAAGATGTTTAAGTCATCTGAACATCACTGCAGTGTTTCTTAAGACCTGCAAAAATCTTACTTAAGCTTGTCAGTAGATGCCCAAAAGTACATCTATATTTACCTTTTTTATTAAATGTTTTATGAACTAAAGATTAACCACACATTTTCTCACTTTTTGTGCCATTAATATATAGTTGGAGTAGGTTGTACACACAGAAATGTTTTGATTAAGAATAAAGAGAGAAGAAAGAGAGAAGTGTTTATTTATCTTGCGTAGTGCAAGGTTTAACATCAAAATCCATTTAGTATCTAAATGAAGTTAAAAACAAAGAGGATGTAGATTTGATCTAGCCTGGGTGAATTTGATAGCATGTTATAATTGGTTCCTAATAAAAAATCTGCCTTGTTAATATAACCAATGTTCATGGTGAACCCCTCCTAAGGCTCATAGTTGCTGGGTCAGTCACATGCAAGCCCTAAAAGAAAAAGCTGAATAAATGAATTGTATGTTTACAGTCGAGCGTCCAATTACCAAGCCTAAATGCCCCATAGTTTGTTTAGGCCTATTAATATTGATCCTGCTGAGCACAAAACTGGAGCTGTCACAGATGATGAACTCAGAGGGCCGTAGTGAAAAGCACAGAGGAAATCATTCTTACAGGATTGAGAGTGAGCCGCTGGTGGCTGCAGACGCCTGACCGCGCGCTAATCCTGTGTTTACTACATCATTGAGCAGATTTAGTTCATGTGCCATCTCATCACTGTCCCTAATATTACAAGGTCTATTTGAAATCATGAAAAAAATCCTAATTTATTGACCATTCTTTGCTTCTCTGTACTTTCACTGTAAAGCACTCATTGTTGCATTTTAAATGTACAATTTGAAAAGCGCTATAAATTAAGTTGGATTTGATTTGAAATACACACTACCGTAAACTAATCCTGAATCAGCCTGAACAGTTAAATGCAGTTTTCACAAAATGATCATAACAGCCGGCTAATGTGTGGATAGTAGCACGATCACACACTGAGGAGGATTATCTGTATTGTCAGTGTTGGCCCAAGTGTGGGATGCTCCTTTAAAGTGGCTTAATTTCGCTAGTTCCAATTTAACATAGTGTTAGATTTTTCCCTATATTTCCACTGCTACTAGTAATTAAATGATGTGTCTACATCAGTTTAATACAATGGCATGCTTAAGGTGAGTTTCTTGCACTATTCTAATCTGACTTAAATTGTGCTCTAGTGATTTTATTAGTTAAAGGGTTTGTTGTCTGGGAGTAGAACAACAATACAGAAGAATTCTATTTTTGGCAGATTCACCCTCTGCTTCTGACATGGTGATGGAGGAGAGTGAGATGGTTCTACTGCTAAGGTGGTGTTGATAAAATCTCTCTGGTAAACATGTTCTAACTTTACAAAGTTTTCTGACAGACCGCTATAAAATGTAAAGTAAAGTTTATTTGTAAAACAAAACTTTTAGTCCATTTAAATTATTTATTGGTTTTCTGTCAGGGGAGTTAGTGAGTAGCCATGAAGGATAGTTGTGTTGTGAAAGAGAAAGATAATTGTGATACTTGGAGTCCAGTGAAGAGGCTCCCATTGGGCAAACAGTCAGTCCAGAAAGCACAAGGAATTATGAGCCAATCTGGCCTGTTATGATCACTGCGAAGCCCAGAAAACAAATCACATCTAATAGCTTATATCTCCAGTCAATACAATAACCTTCTATAGCCTAAATGAAAATATAAAAAATCTAAATGTTATTCCTCTAATAGCCACAAGATCCAATAAGCAGATTCTATATATTAGATCAAGTTAGCAGTGCTGGGTTGCATTTTCTGTCTGCTTGTGTGCTAATTAGCCCAACTAGCATGCTAATTAGTGGTGCAGAAAGTCAACAATATTGTTTTTATTAGGCACTGCAGACTCTGGAATTACTTCACAGAATTATATTTTCTAGGAAGTGTGTGTAGTTATGAGTACTGTTTGCACATACAGTACCCCATTGTATTTTGTAACTTGACCTGTAAATAAACTTTGGTAATTGAGTTCATACCTAATGCCTGTATTAATTACTATGAGACATTATACTTAGGCTGTTGTTTAATTTCCCGTATAGTGTAGTTAAAGTTATGGATTGCTATGTTAATTTGTGGCTACTACAAGCCAATCTGGTATGATCACAGACCATACTCCTTAGGGTGCAAGCTTTATATTATATTTACTGTTAGCAATGATCCAGCAGTTTTACTACCTGCCGCTGAGTTTTCATTTTATATGAGTAATACAACTGTGGCAGAAATGCAGGGTTCAAAATTAATTACATTTCAACAAAAATACCTTGTCTTAATAATAGACACTAGAGAGTAAAAGTGATAAATGTGATTAAAGTGCAATAATTACAGTTATCGTTAACAGCAAGGTTTAGTGCTAATGATCTACTAATCTAAATGGGTTGCCATGACAGCACGGTGACAACCCACAGAGGAGAGAGAGGGAGTGTGGGAAATGCAGTCTATGCTGACATTAAGTGCTAAAGTGTTTTGAATGTACCCCCCCAAAGGGAAGTCAATTTAGCAGTCTCACAGCGAACTGCTCCATTACTCCTCACACGTCTAACATTATGGCCGCCGCGGTGTGCCAGAGAGGGCACCTTTTAAAATACCTTTAGAAGGCATTCAAAACGGTTTAACTAAGCATCGGGAACTTGAAATCTAGACTCTTAGAAGTTCAGCGTAGTATGGGTCTAGCACTGAAGTGGAAATAACAGTGCTTGACTAAACTGAAGCATCTGGTGTTTTTAAAAAAATGAAGTAAATCAAAGTTAACTACAGTTGTTAGTTTTCTTTCACTTTTGACCCTCACTCACAGGAAATGTGGAATGTATTCGTAGCCAAACTTTTCACACCGAGTACAAACTTGGTAACAACACATATATTTAAAGTACTGCTTTAATTAAAAAAATACAACTTATAATTTTGAATCTTTGCTTTCAGTTACATAGTGGTGGCTCAATAGACCACTTATGTACACACTAAACTCCAAGAACACACATAAGTTGTATCTCGTTGTGAGGAAGTTATTTCACCTCTACCTTCGGTATGACCACCAAAAGCTGTCTTGATTGTTGCTGCTAGAAACTGTAAGTGCTTGAAATCCAGCGCAGGTGGTTCAACTGAAGATTTCTCCTGCACTAATGCACTCAAGAGCATGAAATGACAGAGCCATCATTCACTTTGCTCCAAGTAAGAGTCAGCTTTAAGGGCTCCGTGAGGTGCATGACCAAAGAAGCTTGTTATTATTCTGAGTTGGTAAAGCCGCGGCACAGTAGTTTGAGGTTAATGAAACAACACATAGTACTTTAGCTGTGGGCAAAGCGGACAAGTGGAAAAGGTCGAAGAGTAGACGTGAATATGATGATTTACTGTTATATCGGTCAGAGACAGAGTGGATAGGAGGCGCTGGGATTGAGTGGCTTTAGGGAGACCGATTGCCGCAGGAGCTGTCAATAAGTTGGAGGATATGGGAGAGCTCACTGAAGAGAAATACAGCCCAGAATATGAAGAATGTTATTGGGAAAAGTGAACTGAGAAGTCACATGGACAAAAACAATCCCGGCACTGAAGCATGTGAATGAGAGGGTGCAGATGGGAGGGGAGGTAGAGAGAGATAAAGATGGATCAAGTGTCCAGTGAAGGAGAGACAGACGAGTGATTGAGAGCATGAGAAGGAGGTGTGCAGGAGCAGCCATGATGAGATGGCTTCTACTGGAGCGTGAGATTGATGACTGCTTCAGACACAGAATAGGAGGGAGCAGATAGGAACTAGGGAGGAACCAAAGGAAAAAAAGTCCTGATGAAAAGAATCATCTCTGGGCACAGACACGACAAATCTCCATCGTGATAAAAGTGTGTTTTATCTGTGAAAGCGGGCCACAAGCCTCTGTACACTGCAGCGACGGCACTATCTCTAATAGGATCGCTACATTTTTATGTTCATCATCAGTTATGCATGATAAAAAATGTTAAATTCCCGTCTGTGTGTTTAAGAGCGGCTGCCACATCAAAAGAGATTATGTCTGTAGGAAATAAAAGTCTGTTTGTGAAGAAGGATTAGATTAAGGTTGGCTTTCAGACTTCATCCATCAATGCCTCCCGAGCACATATCTGAAGCATTCATAACACCGGAAGAACCACCATTTGACTCTCATAATAAACAGGTTTTATCTGACTCCATATTTAGAGCTTAAATTCATCCCTTTATGGTCTGTCACTGTATCCAATTAAAGCTGCACTTCTGCTCCTACCAGAGCCGCTAACAAAAGAGAAGCTCATTACAGCAAAGTAAAGAAAATCTACACACAGTTCAGTTTGACATTAAGGTGCACAAAAGAAAAAGGTGAGAAATAAGAGAAATGGTGGATCATGAGAGAGAGATTGAGAAAGTGGTTTTTAATCTTTTCTCACTTTCACCTTCACTCATTTCTATGGGAGGGGCAGGAGTGGACATACATGTGTGCTTCACAGCGGTGGTAAACCGAAAGTGTCTGTTTTTGTCTCTGGTTTGACACCAGAGTCTGTATCAAAGACAAATGGTGTGATATTGTGACCTGCTGTAGCAGCACACACACTATGAGCTGAAATGACTGAGTATAAACAAAAGATGAGGGATGTGATTTTATGTCATGTAGAAATGCATTTTATAAAAGAATGTACTCCAAGTGTAACTTGAGTGTGCTTATCTGCTGTAGTCATTATGATTTATGTTGGTCCTGACACTGTGTCTCTTCTGTTTTTAGGTGCTGTCACTGGACTGAAGATGTGATGGGACAGTCCCACTGTGGCCATGATAAGAAGTCACACCAGTGCTCCTTTTCAATCACCGCCCAATGCTAGACTGAAGGAGTCCATTATCTATAATTAATGTCAGCTGTGTTGAGGAGGCAGCCTCAAGCTGCGCCTCCAGATCTCGGACGTCCCATGGAGGCGTGGCCTCGCCCTTCTCGACGCTGCTGCCTCTGAAGTCGGCCCAAGAACAGCGATGCCTTCAAAGGTCTCCTGCCTGTATCTGCTGACAGTGGTTTGCTGGGCCAGCGCTCTGTGGTACCTGAGTGTGTCCCGATCCTCCAACTCTTATGTGGGACAGATGACCATGCCGGTCCGCAAGACACCCAAAGTCAACAAGAACACCACATTCACCAACATCCGCACTCGCTCGCTCAACCCACATGACTTTGGCTACCTCATCAACGAGGCCAAAAAATGTGAGACAGAGCCCCCTTTCCTGGTCATCCTCATCAGCACTACTCATAAAGAGTTTGACGCGCGGCAAGCCATCCGGGAGACATGGGGCGATGAGAACGCATTCACCGATCTACGAGTGGTCACTCTGTTTTTACTGGGATGCAGCACAGACGCTGTGCTGAACCAGATGGTGGAGCAGGAGAGCCAGATCTTTCATGACATTGTGGTGGAGGACTTCATTGACTCATACCACAACTTGACTCTGAAGACATTGATGGGAATGCGGTGGGTGGCCACTTTCTGCTCCAAGGCACAGTATGTCCTAAAAACAGACAGTGATATATTTGTGAACATGGAGAACCTAATCTACAGCCTCCTGAAGCCCACCACTAAACCCAGGAGGAGGTACTTCACAGGATACGTCATCAACGGTGGACCCATCAGAGACATGAGGAGCAAGTGGTACATGCCCCGAGACCTGTACCCGGAGAGTAAGTACCCTCCGTTCTGTTCAGGCACAGGGTACGTGTTCTCAGCAGATGTGGCTGAGCTCATCTATAAGACCTCACTACACACCAGACTGCTGCACCTCGAGGACGTGTATGTGGGAGTGTGTCTGCGCAAACTGGGAATACATCCTTTTCAAAACAGTGGCTTCAACCACTGGAAGATGGCCTACAGCCTCTGCCGCTACCGCAGAGTGGTCACTGTCCACCAGATCTCCCCAGAGGAGATGCACCGCATCTGGCATGACATGACCAGCAAGAAACACCTAAAATGTTAACAATGAAGAATGTCCCTCACACCTGCTTTAGTGACACTGACACTGTACTGAGCAGCACTCTGTGCTGTGGCCGGGTACTGACAGAGCATTGAGAACTGTGACTCTCCTCAGTGCAAACCTTTGTTCTCTTTGATACAAGGTTTATGAGTGCTACAATGCTAACAGACTATTGAATTAGGCACAAATTTGGATTGAGATTGCCAACAGATAAGATTAAAATGTCCAGGTATAGTTTAGGAACCAGCCCGAGCCTTTAGTTTTCCACAGGTATCACAGCTGTTTGAGTGAAACCACATGTTTGTATGAGACACTGACTGTTCTAATGATGAGTACAGAACAAACACTGAACACACACACACATGGGCTCAGCTCTAATGATGAATGTTGCTCATGTATTTTCAGTTGTACTTTCTGAGCGAGGTGTTACTATTGGATGTAATGTCTGCCACTACAGCAGCTGTCTTCAGGAGGCAGAAGGACCATGGTGAGTTTATACTTTTGCCACACTTTTCAATAGAAGTCAGTGTATTATACTGCTCTAACTGTGGGGGTTATAATAACTCTGTAAGCTGTAATCTATACTTCTCAGAATCAGACATATTTTCTTACCACAGATCCGCTACTGATCTTTGTATTGTGCATACTAAAGTTCTGTTCAAAAGCTCTGCAGATGGTGTGGAGATATCAGCTGCTTGCATTCCCAGTGAATGTTTCTTCTGTTATGTGTAATGTGCAGTTTTTTGTCTGAGCCAGTGCTGTGAGCAGGCTGCACACACTATTATATTTCTATTACTTGAAGAGAGCAGACGTACTGTAAGAGCTACAGAGAAAGCTAGAGACAGAAACACTTACTTTTCCAGTGCTTTCTTTTCATTTATTTGAGATTCAATAAAGTGCTTTTCTATAAGAATTGTTTGTTATTTTTTGTTTTCATTCAGCTAGATTTAATATACACTTAAACCCGATACGCCCACTTGCATAGATGGGAAACTAAATTACCCAATGAAGTGCGCAACTGTTGCAAAAACATGAGCGGTGAAATGAAAGCATCTCATTAGGGCCGCCGCTGTTGATGGCGACAGCTGTGCACGGTTTAAAACACGGCACCAACTCGCGGCACACGAAGCCGGGCCCCCGCGGTGCCTCTGATGTCTTAGTGTGGTCTTATATACAGGTGTCGCACAAACAGACTGTACGCAATGATTAAATGAAATGAACAAGCAGCTGGGTAATTGTCAGTATTCAAATAAAACAGAAGATGAATTAAAAGGACTTGTGATGATGTGAAAATAAAATGTATGCCTTGTATGTCTTCAGGTCACGGTAGTATCATTAGCTATGAGCCTGGATGTTTGTGTCAGGAAGCATGGACAAATCAGCACAGCAGTGTACCCCGGTCTAATTAGGCAGCCTCTACTTCCTTCAGGTATGTGAATGTGAGTAAGAAAGTACACATTCAAGATATGAACACTCCGTTGGGAATACAGGCTACAGGAACACAGAAAAATTTCTCCTGTTCTGTTCTTGTGAATATAAACATGAAAATGTGAGAAGCACTTGTGGCAAGGATTTTTCACAACCTTCTGGGAGCGTGTAGGCAGGAAGGATGTTCACATTTGTTCACAATTAACTATTCCCTGTTGCTTATTTGAATGTCAAGTACCTTCTTTTGATGCCTTCAAAACACACAGTTGAAATAATTTACAGCACTTCTTTTCATGTTCCTGTTCGCAACAAGGATGCACTGTGGTAATGAGTGATATCTGCATGTCTGAATCAAAATACAGAATGAGGTCAATAGCTGTCTATGAATGTCTCTGTGTCAGCCCTGCAACTGGCCATTGCCCAGTTTGTACCCTGCCTAAAGCCCATAGTTGAGTGGAGTCTGCATGTCCTCCCTGTGTCCCCTCCAGCTTCCTCACACTGTCAGAATTGGTGAATTAAAATTGCCGACACATAATGTGATGTGAATGGTTGTCCATCTGTAGTTACTGTGATAGATTCCAATCACTCAGCCCCATATAATAAAATGGATGAATTAATGTGTAAATAATACCTAAATGCAATGTGTTTTCTAGGCGTTTCATGTAGTTCCAGCTGTGCCAGTATGTTATCAGTTAATGACTTCCATTTCCTCCTAAATAACATAATTCCTCCAAGCTTACCCTGTACACACACGTGGATGGACCATTCACTGCATTTTTTCCCCTTGATGTTGTGTTTTGCATTCCCCGGATCGTCCCCTATGGCAGATGCAATTTGATACAAGATGCTGAGTAATAGAAAGTGTGCGCTGTAATTGGCCAAACAGCCCGATGGTAGAGCGTTTAAAAAAATAGCTAAAGCTCAGAGAAAATGAAAAGCAAGTGATTATTCTGGAGCTTGTGCTAAATGAACCTCATAACGAGCGAGGCGGAGTGCTAGACAATTGGGAACACTCTGATTTCAAAACAAAGCAGTGAAAAGCCAGGCCTTAGAGCTTTGGATGCAAAAATGAAAAGCTTTAAGGACACACAACAGACCTTGAGTTATTGTAGTTAGATGTTTTTAGACAAAATTACAGTTGCATCAAATAAAAAAAAACATGCAATCTGCAATAATGATGTTGAAAATTGCAATAAAGATAAAACTGTGATGATTGAGATGGCTTTTTTGCATAGATGGTTCTACTAAATGTAATTTTCTTGTCTACAATTTACTATTCAAAACTCAATGAATCAAACAAACATAAAACCTGGGATGAACCCAAGTTTAACCAGGACATAAAACATGGCAAAAATGTTTTCTTTTATTTTTGGTCTCAACTATTTCTTTTAAAGCTCTAATTGGACAATATATTATTATAGACAGTCCTTGTCAAGACTGATGGCTGAATTGACTACATTCTTCTCAAACAAATTATACTGGGACCTACCTTTTAAGCAAAATCCATAGTCATGTTTTTTGTATGACCTTTCCATGACCCATTCTTTGAGGCACTAATTTACCAGAATAAGGTGTGAAACTAATGGCGTAGAGCAGTGAGCCATCTGTGAGGTGCAGTTAGTCCAAGGTGAGAGCAGCTGGGTAGGTGCTCTTAAAGTCTCTTCCTCCAGCGGCTACAGGCCCATCACGGTAATGCTGGGGTGACTCGGAGCTTCCTGTAAATCACTCTGATGGAACTGAATGGACCTGAGTGACTGTGGTGGTTTTGTTCTTCATTATTAGACAGTGTGCTGCTGAGATGAAGCCAGTAACATTAAGGGCCAGAGGGAAAATGGGAGCAGAATTATATATAAAGCCATATGTAGTCAAAACAATGCCCGCACTGAACAATGAAAAGAAGGAGTAGTCAAAGTGTTTAGCAGACTGTATGTCCTCCCAGTGTTACCTTTGGTTCTCCCCAGCTTCCTCACACTGCCCAAAGACATGCGTATAATAGGATATCAAAACTGTTCCTTGTGAATGGAGGTAACAGTGATTTGTGTGTCTGTGACGCTGCTGAGATAGGCCACTGTCACTCATGACCTCTGACGGGAAATAGGAAGAATAAATGAATAAATATAAAATTCAAATAAGAAAACATTGTTCAGTTTCCAACCCCATACTACTCTATAATACAAAAATAATCATACAGTTTGATACTAACAAACCCCTCTTTGAACATACAGTACAGTACAGTCATTGCTGTGCCTTTCCATCTCTTTTTAATATCCTTCTGATTCAATCTTTTAATAATACTTGAGAGCTAAATTTGTCTTTTTGTATTTGCCCAAGTCTATAGCCATCACATAACCTCTTCACAAGCAAATGTACTGATCACATTTCATCCCACATTTCATTCAGAGTGTCCCTCTATAAATAACCATTATGAGCCTGTATTAGAATCCTCTCAGCATAAGTCTATGTAGATGACTTTATCGCTACATGTCCAGCTGCCTGTACCAGTCTAATTACTATCTTCACCTGGAGGCAGCTCAGTCCACCTCCAGAGCTGATATTTACTTGCAGCTCCCTCAAACTAAAAGGTCAACGCTTGAGGCATTACCGCAATCAAAAGCGCAGGGGCGTTTAATCTTCATCTTGTCTGCTAACATTTGAGAAATTTCAGTTAGATTTCTAAATCACTTTTCTGCACAACAGATTATTAGCAAGAAGGGAAAGGCCTTTTTTTGTTTTTCAACCTTGATTAAAAGCGTAAATCACTTTAGTTGGTTACTACAGCAGTGGTCCTGAAACTTACTCCTTATGTAGGCTATATTTCTTAGTTCATGTACCAGTTATTATATCGGCGGAACGCAATGCGTTCGGCGATATTATGGTTTCATGTCCGTCCGCGTCCGCGTCCGCAGATTGGCCGTGTGACCGCGATAACTCAAAAACGAAATGCCGGA
>JAVQKG010441294.1:0-13174 GCA_036025885.1 Hypseleotris bucephala | reverse complement strand
ATTCAAAATTAGTGTAGGCATAATTCACTGTTTTTTCTTGATAATTTCGTTTTAGTAATTGAGAAGAGCAGTAATTGAAATTGTAATTGCAATTTGATTAATTGCAGAGCCCTATGTTGCAGATAAACCAATAAATAATTAAAAATGCCCAGACACTAAAAGGTCATCTATTGGCCAATGTTACCAACCCAATACAAACTATAATCTTTCATCACACAAAAGCAAAAGCAGTGATCCGAGTTTCTCCGAGTACATCATTTGGTGGTATTGAGACCATGGCCTGGCTGTAGCCCGCTGCCTTTCCTTCCGCTGCTCCAGACCTATCCTACAGGCTCAATGGAAAACCAATGGAGTGATTTATAGGATCTGTCACTCCCTCGACGGAGAGACACGGACATAAATCTAAATGTAGTGGAGAAGACACTGAGGAAGATCAATGGTTTTCTGTCATCGCTTCACACAACGGTAGGAAAAACATGAGGGGATGTGGACAGTAGACTGGGTAATATTATGTACTGGACCATTCAGAAAAAAAAACTAAAGCCACACAGAGGTACTCAAAATGTGTACTAAGGTAAAAGGATGTTACTCAACCAGGACTAAAAACGGACTAAAGCAGGTCTAAACTAGCTCCAGAATAGCATCTAAACCAAGACTAATCCAGCACTAAACCAGGTCTAAACAAGGACTAAACCAGAATAAAATATGTAATAATTTTTAATTTAAAGATATTTGTTATTGTTCTGCAAAATTTGCCACCAAATCCAAAACTACCAAAGTGCCATCCTTCTCTCTCTTTCTCCCTCTCTCTCTCTCTTTTTTTTTAGCTTATGCTAAATCAAGATTACAGGTGTTTGTAGCCTCACCTGTCAGCTATGGGCCTTAGGTGAGGTACATCCTGAACAGTGGCCTGAACTAAATGTAAAATGTAAAAATAAAAAAAATACTGTGCTGCATTTCATCTCCATATTAAGCCTCACTGTTAACCAATCACTTTCTGAATTTATACACTAAAAGAATTCAATATATTCCACACATAAGTTCAGTATTTGATAGTGTTTTATGGTACTGGAAACAATGACATCAACACAACAGAATGTATTTAGTGAAAACTGGAAAACTTTCAGAAATAAAAGCTATTGCTGGTATGACTGGTTATCATCTGACAGTGACAAGAAGGGACTTGGGCTACGAGCTGGTGGTCCCCACATTCAAAAACTGGGACACACTCGTGCTAATGTGAAGCAAATCCTTTGTGGCCATTGGCAGCAATCAGATACTAAATAGAGATACTTACTGCTGCCATGGCTATTCTACACTCTAAAAATAAAATATGTTTGTGGTTGTCTGTCTATGAATTTCTATAAAAAATGCAATTGTGTGTTTGTTAGCAACATTACTCAAAAACTACTGAATGGATTTGGATGAAATTTCCAGGGAAGGTCAGGAATGGATTTTGGGAGTGATCTGAATCATGTTCTGCATCCAGCATTTTTTCAGTAGAGCTGCCTTGGCGGAGGTCTGCGCTCTTCAAATTCTTTCTAGTTTTACATGTATTTTGCACTCATAATTTGAACGGTCTGTCAACATTTGTTCAGTGTATATTGGTCTAAATGCGTCTGGGCTGCATTAACCACACCATCAAAGGTCACATTTGAAACCAGTTAAAAGTCCCGGTGGAAAAAGCCTGCTGTAGATTGGATTTAAATAGAGGCTGCATTACAAGTGTCCTGCCTCTGAATTCAACACATCCATTACAACACATGACAAGTTACAAACACCACAATTTTTATCAGGGGACTTAGAATTTCCTTAAAACTTTGAACAGTTTGACTCAATGCCCTACATGGCAGCTCTGTGATTACCAATGCCACTGCCTGGTTTGACTATAAAGTCTAGATTTATTTGGTTGGCTCGGGGGGCTGTTCTGAATAGCTGATGAAAATGAAAAGAGAGAGGCGGGCGGTGCCAGAGAATGAAGCAGTGGAACGCTCTGTCCATCAGCAGATTGACAATTCTATGGCATGTATTAATGTGCATAAAGAAGCCCAGGAAAGATGGCAAAATCTCCAAAAGGCATCAAATTACAGAAGAGACATTCTTATAATATGTCAAAAAAGTTAGATTTTATTTCCATTATTTACACTTTCAAAATAACAGAAAACAACATAATGGTGTCTGCAAAAGTATGGGCACCCTGCAGAGTTAATTAAAGATCCATGACAAGAAACGTAGACAGTATAACCACTGTCATATCTTCTCAAAATATGATTTTCAAAATTTCGATAATCTGATTGTACATACGAACATTTGTCTACTATTTAAAATAATACACGGTTATGCTGCCCCTCCCGTAAGAAGGTTTGTCTAACTGAGCTCAGAAAAAAACAACTCGAGTCACTAGGGCGACCTCTAGAGGAGAGTGCAGTATTCCAAAATGTAGGACCTCTTTCAGAAAATCTGCTTTCTCTATTGTTGCCATGAGTCAGTGGAACAGTTTGCCAAATGAGATTATAACATATACACGTTTGCAAAAGTTTGCATATTTGACAAAGAAATGGCTAATATCAAAGCAAATTTGCACCCATTAGAAGTGAATGTGTGTGAGTGAAAGAAGACTTGATCTATATAAAATTGTGTGTGTGCGCATGCGTGTAGTGTTTGTGAATAAATTGCTGTGATTTTGTATGTATTTGTGAGGAATGTTTTAGCTTTGACTGTTTTTAGAAATAGCGTATTGGAGTGGCGAGATGTGTTGTATGTATGAACCATAATGTCTACTGGTTTTCAACCACTTACACTAAACTGTTAGTACTGTCCAGGGACTACAGGTGGAAATTAGTATTTTTGCTATAACCTGGCACCATGCATCTTTCCTGTTTTTTTTAGGGTCAATGTATTGTTGTGCACTGTCCCTGTACAAATAAATGAACATACCATACCATACCAATACCTTGTACTGCCCCCTTTGGCAAGTATCACAGCTTGTAAACGCTTTTTGTATCCAGCTAAGAGTCTTTCAATCCTTGTTTGAGGTATCTTCGCCCATTCTTCCTTACAAAAGTCTTCCAGTTCTTTTTACCTGGGGTGCCCAAACTTTCGATCCCCGCTGTACTTAGAAGCTAGAGCTAGCATCATCTAGACACATACAAAATAAAGTTGAAATCAAGAATGAAGAGTAAAGCACTCGGAAAGCGCTTTGACAAGGCAGCTGTTTTGAAGAATTCCTGGATCCAGACCATAATTCAGATAACTCCCAGTGTAATCAATTGTTTCTTGTGTCATTCCCTTCCCTAAAAATCGAATCCAATTTATTTCAAAATTTATTGCTTTTTCATGGATATTTTGTTTTGTTTTTTAGTTCAAAGAAAAAAAACGTGCTTGTTATTCTGAGGTTGTGACAGCAGGTTGAAAAGGAGAGGAAGAAAAATGAGAAGCGCATCATTCAAACATAGACACCTTAACATCAATATAAGAACTAGACCCACGCTGTTGTACACAACAGCAAAGTGTATATCGGCAAACTATCCAACACCTTGAATGTATGTTGTGTGTTTTAAAGCAGTGTATGAATGGACAGTATGTGGGAGCCCATCACTTACACCTTGAGAGCTCTACTTGAAGGCCTAAGCTAAACATGGCCCAGTGCTAAAGTGCTTATGTTGATTTGTTACTAAAAGCTGTAAGAATCTGATCTGGCATCTCCTCCAGTTGTGAGTGAGTGTGTAGTGGAGGTCTCAGAGGAGGCTGTAGTGGAGAGTGTGAACGGATGTAGACAAGGAGGCAGTCAGCACAAATCCCCTGACAACACAGCTGGAGGGGCCTGTACAGAGCCCACACTCAACCCAATAAAGCTGACATGTTACAGACCTACACTTAAAAACAATCATTACAGTATACCTAAGTGTTTTCTAATATATTCCCATTACATTATGATGGGATCCACAAGGGGCTGCGACTAATTGCCCAATCCAGTCCAGTCTAGTCCATGTGGTACTGCCTACAGCCCATAGTTGCTAGAAGTCTACTCTCCAATCTTGGTCAAATATACTCCTTGAAAAAGAGATTATTAATCTCAATGGATTTTTTTCCTGGAAAAATAAAGGTTAAATAAAATAGACTGTAAAAATGTTTTTATATCATTTGAACCTGAGATTAGACTATAAATAGAAGGGCTGTTAGCAAGATGTATGCATTTTGCATCAAATCATATGTGCATGCATTCTAAATTATTTTCCAAACCATTATTTATCACAAATCAGATATGCTAAAGACCAGTGTCTTGGCTGTTATAGAATGTATCTGTAATAAAAATATGTTTATGATGGGTGAAAGGGAGGACTGCAGTTTAGCTCAGTCTCTAAAGCATGCAGCCCATATTCAGAGCTTAAAAGGCTTACATATATATCTCATGATAGTTTGCTTTGTTTTCTGTCACACCACTATCCTATCAATGAAGCCAATATATATGTATATATTAAAAAAAGATGGGTGAAAGGGTCAGATAATTGGGTTTCATCTCAACAATCCCTTTTGAAGATGTATTCATGTTCTGAAGATGTGGTATAGACTTACGAGGGATGGTGACACTGAAGTGCTGAGGGTCTGAGACCAGTAGTTTCCTCTTCAGAGCATTCATACCCACTCCAGTGGGACCTGAAAACACATACAAGCATTCATTAAACACCGGTGCTGATTCAACCATCTTCTCAGATTAGCTCGATCTTCATAACTTCATTTTTATCTCCATATGGCCCACCCTTTGTTGCAATTGCCTTTTTCTACCTTCCATTTTCCATCAACGTCTGCAATATTCTAATCACTCCCCTACAGTTTACAGTTCATTTACAGTACCATTAAACCCACTGGCAACACAAGCAGGGCCTTACAGCACAAAGAATCGATTAAGACCTTATTTTAATTCACTTTTTCCACACAAACTCCACCGTACACTGTGTTCAGACGCATGTCACATACAAGCCCACCATCTGGCTTTCACATTAGTTACACAGCTATTGACTACATATGAGCGGCCGCCTTCAAATTCTATTAAGACTGGTTCGGTTCGCAGAAGATGTCAGACAAACGCGTCAATCTATGCAACTTTGTGTCGAATTATACCATCTTAGTCCATTGTTTGGTGTATGTAGCCAGCGCGCTACATCATGCTAACAGGAATGGACTGGCAAGAATATATCGAAATTTCTGGATTGGGATTGTAGTGTTTTAGCCGACACTAGCTGGAGATTCCTCGCATGCCTAGCGTTCTGGGCAGGCACTACAATGGCTGTTGGAAAGTCATAAGTCCAGGCAGATGTGTTTAGCAGGCGGCTAACGGACAATGAGTTCACTGAGCGATAGGAGTTAGCTGGAAGGAGAGACGCGGAGGAGGGAGAAGGTTGGAATTGAACAAGGCGCAGTAGATTCCCCAAAGTGATATCAGAGCAATTTCTCTAGGTTTCATCAAGTCTGGAGCAGGGATTCTCTATGGCGTGGACAACAAAGCTTTTAAATGATAAGGTCAGGACTGGAAAGGCTTATTGTCAAGAGATGTTTGTCTTTTCACCTGTTTTTGAACAAATGGGTGAATTGACTAATGCAATGGTGCTCCAACTTTTCATCCCTAGTAGCACATCTCAATAACCATTTTTAAAAACAACAAAAGAGCCTAATGATAAACTGGAGGCTAAATAGAAAAAGGCAGGACTAAACCAGAAGGTCAAAACTAAAAACAAAATCCATTAAAGAAGAAATTGGAGATGACCATTTTGAATTTGTCAAAGTTGTGAGATTTACAGGCATTGTGACTAACTGGATAGAGCATGTACGCCTGAACTAATACATCTGCGTTCAATTCAGTTGTCAAGTCATCTTATCTTGCATATATTTACAACGTAGGGCCAATATCTTAACAGAACAGGTCTGTGCATTTGGAATGGTTCTGTTTTTCAGTACAACTGCTTTTTGCATTGGCTTGGGTTTGCTTGCATATCAGCATAACAAAACATCCTGGTAGGGGAGACATTACTTTCTATGTGCAAACTGACTCCAGACAAATTCACACCATTGCAGTCTGTATTCTCACACATGTTACTCTGCTGGAAGTGATAAAGGCCCTTCTACTGTACGGCCCGAGCATTCTGTGATTCAATCTCACATAAACAAGCGTAGGGCCGACTCAAGACAGCCATCAATCTCCTCAGAAGCACTTTTTCACCACTTTTAAAGGCTTAGGGGCGGCCGTGATTTATGAAGGAATGTGGTGAAGTGTCCTCTAGGGGCCTGAGGTGGCAGAGCGTGCTTTTATATGAGGCCTATCGCGGAGGGTTTAACACAGGCCGGTCTACTTTGGGGATGGTTTGATCCACGTGGGACAGAAGTAAGGTGGGACGCACGGGGGACCAATGTGGGGAAGTCTCCAGGGGACAGTAAAAATACACTTAACTTGTATAGGGCCCCGCTTAGAAATGTGAGGGATGGTAAAGCTGTACAATAGAAGTGCCATTTTGGTGCCAAGTCAATTTAAAGTCAGATTTTTAATTTTTGTATCCTTTTTATTCAATTACATAAATTATAATCTATCTTGTTGGATGATGCCCAAAGATAATTTAGTTCTTATTTATAAATGACAATAAATTCTTGAATTGAATACATAATCAATGTTAGTCATATACACTGATGGCCACTTTATTAGGCATAGAAAGAACTGAAATGGCTCATCAGATAAGAGTAGTGCCAAGTTGTGATCAATGGAACCTGGTTTGTTTAATGTTTAGTACAAGATCATTTAGAATTGTTTAGTCCTGGTCTAGAACTACTGTGGACCTGGTTTGTTTAGAACTAGATGATACAGTTAGTCAGAATTTTGACAGTTTAACCCTGGATTAGACCTTGCTCAATTTTAGTTTACTTTTATGAGGGCTATCGCAACATGACCACCAAGGGCCACCTGCTTCGAGTCTTTTTGATCCATGCAGAACAGAAGTGAGGTGGGACGCACAGGGGACCAATATGGGACGTCTCCAGGGGCCAGTAAAAACTCTCTCACCTCGTACCGGGCCTCAACTCTGGTCCAATCACTGAACCATGGTAGAGTGGTAAGACAGTAATGCATACATCTCAAGGGTCTAGTTTTTTGGCTCCAAGATTATGTCAAGTCATAGATTTTTTTACTATATTTATTTCTATTATCATTTGTATATATTACCCACTTTTTATTTGCATATGCCACACCTATATATAAACAGTGGAAAAAATACATGGCTACTTTATTTGTTAACAGAAATGCATAGCTCACAAATGGCACAAGGTTGTCATTAAGGCCCCAGTGCAAGTTGGGTCTGGTTTTATCTGGTTTGGACCTGGTTTAGTCAAACATTGGTCCTGATTTAGACCTTTATTGGTTTAATCCTATTTTTAGTCATGATTTAGACCTAGTTAAGACATAATTTAGTCCTGGTCTAGAACTAGTTTAGACCTGATTTAGTCCCCAGTTAGACCTAATTCAGTCTTGGTTTAGTCATGGGCCCCATCTATCACCAGAATTCTAGAAAGGTTATGTGTATTTAAAAAACAGCTTATCTATTGTAGTTGTCCTGCTATGTAGACACCCAGTGGTTATTATTTTGCATCTTAACCACTGTAAATGTCAACCCTACAATTACCATTTCAAAGTTTGAGAGTTTTCTTGTTTTGTTTATGCACCAAATAATTCTTGTATTGTAAAAAATCATAAATATCAGCAGATTTTTATGAGCAGTAGCCCGTGGTTCACTTTGACTGTCTGACCTTACTCTTTATATTGTTTGCTTCATAAAAATGTTGGCCACAATAAAACTACTAGCTATAACTCTAGTCTGTATTTGTTTGTTTTCCACTCTGTCTGTGTCTCTCAGTAAAAGTGTCAGTCTGCATTAGTACACTCATTAAAGGAGCGCTAAGCACTAAGTCTTTAACATCATCTAAAGGTCAATGGAGGTAGAGTGTGTTTAATTGTCTCTGTTAAATAGCCCTTACCATGCTGGAACTCATACACTTTTTACATGGAATTTAATGGCTGTACATCAAGGGGAGGGGAGCATTAAGCTTGATACCCCTGTCTTAGATGCAAACAGACTTCTCAAAGCAGGGAAATATAGTGTCGGAGTATGTCTAGTGTCAAGTAAGTCTAAGCTAAATATGTATAAAGTCAGTGTTGCATAATTGACTATAACTGAACTATTTTCCATAACTCAGATTTGGATTAGAAACTACACTTTAAGCATTTAAGATGAAATTGGACTTGACTCAGATTGCCCTTTTCATAACTAGACTTGATTCAAAAACGAGTGATTCCACTACCACAACATAAACACACATTAGTTTGCAACACCTAATCAATCATTCATCTTTTAACATTTTGTCCCATTAGGGATCATGGGTGTCTGATGCCTATTCCAGTAACTATGGGCCTTAGGTGGGGTGCATCCCTGACATGCACAGACAGACAACCATTCACTCACAATTATTCACTAGGGACAATTTAGACTGATCAATCCCCATAACACGTGTAGTGGGAGGAAGTCATTTTACCGAGAGAGCACCCACAGTAACACAGGGAGGACATACAGACTCCAGCCAGATAGATTATAGTCAGCTGGCCAGAGGTTTGAACCCACAATCTTCTTGCTGGTAGTACTAACCACTCTGCCACCATCTATTAATATATTAGTGTAATTTGGCTGTCACAAGAGTATAGTTAATACATATAATTGTAGACTACTCATATTTTAATCAATTGCATCTTTCACATGGAGTAATGCAGAACTTGGAATCTAGCATACACTGTTCACCTATCTTTGTACCTCCCTTGTAATTTTTATATTCCACCTCCCTCTGTCTCTCTTTTCTCGCTCCATACACTAACGTCCATTTTCCCTCTATTAAGTGACCCTTTAAAAACACTCATGATGCTTATCTGGGCCCAGTCTGAATCGCACGTCCAATAAAAATACAGTTATATACGGCGTACGCATAGTTGGAGTAAACCACAGCAACCTGGTTATTCGCCCTGACAACATTTGACATTTCAACATGAAGTCAGGTCAGCTCCTAGTAACCTGACACAGAATATAAAGGGGAGTGATGTGATGGACGTTTGGGTTCAGTATTAATAGGTCTAAAATATGCTGATGTGAATGTTCATGTGGTGTATAAATATATGGCTTTGTATCTCTATAAAAACCTATAGAAGTGTTGTGGAGATGCTGTGGTTACTACAGTGCTGGGTTGTCATAGTGAGGATTTGAATTGATTTTTTTTTAAAGATATTATTTGGGCCATTTTCACCTTTATTTGATAGGACAGTAGATTGACAGGAAATCAGGGAGAAGAGTGGGGAGTGACATTCGGCAAACTGTCGTGAGTCGGATTTAAACTCACGGCGCCGGGACAAGCACTGTTGGCTCTGTATATGGGTCGCCAACTGAGCTAAACCGCGGCCCATCTATTCTAACCTGCTTGTGCTAAATATTAGATTTGGGGGGCACAATGGCTATTGCTCTTGCCTCCCAGCATTGAGATCACAGGTTCAATCCTTGGGCTGGCCCATATATGATCTCTATGCCTGGGATCTGCATGTCTTTTGTGTGTTACCGTGGATTCTCTGTGTGTACTCTTGGTTCCTCCCACTGCTGAAAGTTGCGTAAGGAATGTGTTAGAAAAATGTATCACTCTAAATGATCTAAATTGGAAAAGTGGTAAAACACAAATGAATGAACATTGGATCTATAGAATGTCAAATAAACACAGCAATATACTGTTAAACTAAGATCATATTTTTTATAAAAGTACAGACTGAATTCCCTCATTCTAATATACACATTTTAACATGCGTTTCATGTTTTATCGTCATATTGAATTTTATTGTACGTACATTTGCACCTAACTGACTTTTTAAATCCACACTGAATGTTTGACTATAGCTTACCAACAAGGATCTAAATTATACACAGTAGGTGAAAAGTAACAAGAGTCATGATACTGTAAGTACTGCTTCTGAATACAGATTTTATATTTCCTGCATCAATAGCATAGTCCAGGGCTAATGGATAGTCCTTATGCTGAAAGACTTGGAGGATTTACAGGCATAATAATAGTAATAATGCATCGATTTTATAAAGCGCTTTTCCGGCCACTCAAATACGCTTTACAATTGCATTATTCGTTCACTCCATACACTGGTGGTGGTAAACTACTTATGTAGCCAAAGCTGCCCTGGGACACACTGACAAGAGTGTGGCTGCCAGTTTGCGCCTACCACCACCATCATTCACCGGCAATGTGGGTTAAGTGTCTCGTCCAGGGACACAATGACAGTATATGCTCGGGCGGGGATTTGAACTGGCGACCCTCTGGTTGCAGGGTTGCACTGCGCCACTGCCGCCCCGCATAGATTAATTTTTCTGTGCTGTCATTTTACTAGATAATAAAGTCTATACAATTTGCTTCTATAATTTTATATAAGAAATTTTTTAATTTATATATTTTTCACCCAACCTGTATAACGTAGTGAATAAGTACTTCTTGCATTGAACAATAGTATCCGATGGGAGTGTACAGACTACAGTTATACAATGAAGAACATAAAGCAGATCTCCAGTCTGTGTGAACATAAGACATCCTCCATATACACACATAATTAAACATATTTACATTAGTCTGACAGGCCTCCTCTGTGGATGTCTGGACAATTAACAGTACTGTAGATCTGTGTGGCGTTTAGGTGCACCAAGGACGAGTGGACGTTTGCAGACTCATGCTTGTTTAGATCATACAGTACGTAACATGGCTCTGTCCCTGACTTCTTGAGTAATGGAAGTAGATTGGACAGAATCAAGATGGAAATTGCTGCGTTTTTCCATTTGTGTAATTGATGTCTAGACACATATTTTAAGTTTTTTGTCACCAATGTAAAGATTATGTACAGTAACAATAGGTGAAAACCTCATTTGTATCACCAAATTAGTCTTCTGCAACAAAAAAATATTTTTAATTTTATTTTTTATAATTGAAATAGTAAATAAAATTGGTTTGATGCTAAAAACGGGATATAACTATGACATCCCTGTGACTTCCAATTCATGACGACACCTTTGACTCGGTTTGACAGTGGTAGCTTGTGAAGATAAGGTGAATACTTGGTATATGTTTGTGGAAAGATACAGTTATGGGATGAATGATGGTTTAACTGTTGAAAAGACTATTGTGGGCCACTGTTAAGCTCAGTCAGTAGAGCATGCGGCCCATATACAAGAGCCTACAGTGCTCGTCCCAGCGTTGTGAGTTAGAAACCAGCAGTTTGCCGAATGTCTTCCCCCTCTTCTTCCTGGTTTCCTGTCAATCTACTGTCCTATTAAATAAAGCAAAAAATTGCCAAAAATATATATATATATATATATAAAAAGAAAATACTATTGTGACAGCTGTAAAAACATAGAAATGTAAGACAAAGGAAGTCCCTGCTAGTTGAGGGGGGTACTCTGTCACTAGGCTTTTACAGATAAGTCATATTATAATATTGCTTAAACTTTTTTCCTTAAAGCCAAGATACCGGTAAAGAAGTAAAAAAAAGTAAGCCATAAGTCAGCCATTGTCTTCCTTGGTTTTCTTGTGGACAATGACTTGTGAATGTCATGACCCATGCATTGATTTTGATCATGTCTGTTTTAATGCAATTCTGTTTGAAGGTCTAAGGAACACAAGTATTCAATACAGCCATAGACCCTAACATACTGGATATTTGTCAACTGTTTCAAATCTACACATTTTCATAGGCTGATATTAGATTTTGTCATCAGTTGTTTAGTGGTACAGTGTTTGTCCTATAACTAGAATGTTGGTAGTCTGAATTCCTACTTGTGCATACTGCCATTGTGTCTTTGGGGACCTATACAGTTCATGCATCTTACCTATGTATGAATCAAAGTGTAATGTTTTTTTTTTTTTGGTGGCCGTAGAGGCACTACTACATATCTTAATCCAGGACAGCTGTGGCCACCAGTTTACCACCACAAATGTATAATATGGAAATCAGTAATGAACTCAATTGTAAAATGCACTGGGAGACTTGCCTTGGAAATCATAATAGAAATCTAATCCATCATTATTATTAGGTTATATTTTTTCTATGCCTTTCTCACAACTTTTATGGGAGGTGTGTAATTTTTTGCTGCTTTAAAGTCTGCTTTTTGCACCTGGCTTACCGACTGTTCCAATTTTTGCTGGCAGAAAATTGCGAATGAGAAATCTCCAAATTGATTTAAGTTGTTGTGTTATCAATTCTATCAGCTCCGTGTATTAAAAGAACACAGAACAATGTAAAATTTGTAACTGAAAGGCTTAATGAAGTGTGTTGGAGGTATGTTAGTGGGACAGGGTTCGAGGCAGGGCAGGGCCACCTGAGGCCACAGCTCTCTGGATCACAGATTAAATTCTATGTGTCAGCTCGGTTGAAAAGGAGCACTTTTATTAAAATGTATGCAGCGCCGGGGCCAAGTCTGACAGTTGTGGAGTTCCAAAGCTGCTGCAGTGAGCCCTGTGTGAGGTAGAAGGTGATGGAGAGTGATGTTGAGTAGTGACAGTAACAAGGAGGGGATGAAATAACGACTGATGTCACTGAGTGGAATGAGCATAGGGCCTTAGGAGGTTAGTATGTTGGAGCCAATGACATTTGTCACCTTGTTGAGCTGTGTACCATGTTTGAAATAAGAGTAAATAGCATGTTTTTAACTGTTGCTAGATCAAGGTGTTTGTGAAATATTAGTAAACCACACCGTATACTAGACCAGACCCAAATGTCTTAAGTTAGTAGCAGGCATGTGCAGCCACACCATTGGTTTGATACCCAAATGACCAAAATTAATCAGTGGGAGTGAACCAAAATACATTTTTGCAGTGCAGGTTAAGCAGTTAATATGAATAAGAATAAAGAACTAGACGCAGGCTCTCGTAAACGACAGCAAATGTATATCGGCGGAACGCCCCATGCGTCTGCGTCAACTGCTACACCAACTGCCTTATGGCGGAGGAGGTGGTGGAAGTGTGGCTGCCATTCTGAGCCTACTCCCTCTTATGACCACCACAATCATACAGGCACACTAACACACTCATTCAATCTGTAAGGTGGGTTAAGTGT
>JAVQKG010441200.1:0-10643 GCA_036025885.1 Hypseleotris bucephala | reverse complement strand
AGGATCATATACTGCAGTAGCCAAATATTTTCACATGATCTAGGCTATTAGTTTTTTTCCTAAGATTTTTTTAACCCGTGAATGTGACACATGGAAAAAGGGCCAATAATAAATTGAAGTTTGATTTTTATGACATACAATTTGCCATTTTGCACACATTCCCATAGCAAAACCATAGAAAGCATTTTTAAATCTACTTAATGTGCTTTCATCTAATTAGTGCGGTGTGATTATTTAGCAGATTGTTTGGGATTTCTTTTTTTCTACCATGAGAAGCACTATTTCAGCACTTTTGGACTTCTTGAAATAACCCCTATTCTACCACCTCGAGAAAATCATCTTTCTCTACTTGCTTATGTCCTACGTTCTAATATTATTTTGGCATTAAGTAATCAAATCATCCTTGTGCAAAGTGTGTTTTTGGTGCAGAGAGTTGGAGAGAGTGCGTGGGAGTATGTGTGACCAAGCCTGACATCAAAGCAGAGAAAATGGCCCGATAACAAGCCAAGTTAATAAAGGCGAAACAATTAGGACATGTAAGATTGATACGCTGCATTGATTTTAGTGCTGGGGCTTGATACAGGGATATTGATATGCTCATTAATGTTTGCTTCCCCGAGGCCGGACTGACAGGTGTGGCTCCCACATACAGTCGGCATATACAAGGCCTACAGGGCATCTTCCCCTATCCTACTACTGCACAATGGGCACTTTGTACAAACCCTCCCACCTCCCTGTCCCATCAACCCCCCACCGGCTTCCAGCACATCCCTCTTTAAACAGGAGATTATGCAAATGAGACACCAATGCGCCCCCTTTACATATAAACCATTCATTGCAATAAATAGTCACTCAGCTATGGGAGAGTGTGAATCTTTCTTATCACGAGAGACCTGACGTGGCCCAAAACACAAGCATCCCAGGTGTGCGAATTTGTCCAACTTTTCCCCTTTTTAGATTTCAAATAGTCCGCTCGCAGGCATGGATCAACTCTTTCAACTCAGAAGGTAATAAAACATGAATCTGATCCGGAGCAGCTGTGAGTGCGCACTACGGACCGCAGCGCTTTGGGAGAAATTAATGACATTAAAAAAGTGTCTCTATTCTCACACCTGCTCCTCAGAGGAAAAACATGTTACATTTACTTAGATAACCCTTTGAATTATACAATACCATTCTACACTTTACACTTATATCATCTTTGCATCAATATTTCTTTTCAGTAGGCTCTATTTTTTGGCTTCCATACCAGGATATTGTTGTGAATTCTTTTTTATTTATTTTTTATTTTTTACCACAAATGCTATTTATTTATTTTGTCTCAAAATAACAAAATGTGGACCCTATTTCTCAATATATTTGTCTTTGGTTACGTAGTACTATACGAAATATTTGATCATACTCAGTGTGATGAGGTCATATCCAGAAGACCACTGTGCAAATGTACCTTGTTAACAGACAAACTGGTCAGAGTTGACTTCCATGGGGGCGAGTTAAACTTGTGCCTGGACTATGACGACAACACAAACAGACTCAGCAGGCATGTAGCATACAGCAGTTCAGTGCTGGGTCAGGCTGGGACACAGGTTACCACAGGGTTAAAGCCTCGTGCACATGAGAAACACAGCAGAAACACATTTAAGAGAGAGGTGCATGCCAAGAGTGCCATCTGTTTGAGTTGCCCCCCTCTTCCCAGTTTCCTCTCCCATCTATCCCACTTTTATCCATCTTTGTCTCCATCATTCCCCTGCTCCCTCTCCAAAAGCCTCATACAGTACATATTTTGTCAACAGCTAAATATTACCATTCATTATTTGTGTCTCCAAAGCTGCCGGAGTGCTGATAACCAACTAAGATGCTATAGATACCCGGATAGTGAGGGGAGGGGGGCTAAGATAAGTCCAAATCTGGCAACCGTCTCAAGTGTAATGACACCTCCATCTCTATGGAAAACCATCTCCTTTTGTCTCCACTTGCATGGGAGTGCTTTCTTTTTACTGTTTTGTTCCCAGAAAACCCATGGAACATTTGCCAACATTTTAAGAGCTGCGAAAAGCAGGATTTTTTTTTGCCGTTTTTAATGTCTTCCACCTCGCAGGTGTTTCTTTTTAAGGCGTGCTTGACAATGCCAAGCTCGTCTTGGCTCGTCTTGAATGCCGTGGGCCTCGAGGGGAGACAGAAAAAAAAACAAGGTTGGAGAAATCTTATTGATTAGCAGTTGTCGCTTCCTTTTTCTTTATCTCACTGTGGTGCTCCTTTTTGAGTCCACACACTCTATCTGCAGACACTTTTAAGTGTTGATATGGGGGATGTGAAACCTTTGAGAAACAGGCCAAGAATACAAGCAGCTAAAGAAACCTTAACCAAACTTTAAACCTGCTGCTTTCTTATATTTAAGAACTCAGAGAACAAAGTGATGTTTTAAAACACTGAAAACACACACTCTATGAAGTCCAATCAGAGGCCAGGCCTTTACCAGTGGTGTCTTCTCACAGGCCTTAAGCTAAACATAGGCTCATATTGTAACATCTGATTCATGACACATGCTCATGTGTGATGCAAAGATGATCTCCTTGTATCATTCTTCTGTTCACAGCTTTGTCTAAATAATAATCCAATACTCAGTTCATCAGTGTTGAAACTGCTGCTCGTTAGAGCCACCATGTGGTGCAAACACAAACATCATGAGAGACCCTGTTCAGGTTTTTATTATAATGGCATATTACATTATTATTAAAGATATTTTAAACTACAGTATACTGAGAAGAGATCAGATGGTCTGTCAGTACAGTGAATGACACACAGAGGAAACACATCATAGCATCAAGATGAAAAGGGTAATCCTAAAGAGAAGTACCATCTGTTTTAGTGAATGAGAGATAAACACAAATCTATCTGCCGTGTGTAAGGAGCTGGTATAGATGCTTGTACAAGGGCCACACAGAGGTAAGACAGAGGGCCCGATAAGAGGAGGTGGACAGATGGAGGAGCAGAGGATGAGAGCAGTGAGCAGAGAGGAGCAGCCTGGCAGCAGTAAGAGCGCACTGGGCACGCTCACATCAGGCGGGGACATGACTCGACATGGAGGCTCAGCCCAGCTGGGTCAATGCTCCACACTGCCATGTTGTTCTGGCATGACGCACGAGTCTCTCACTTACACACAAGCACAGGCACACGGGCCCACTAACAAATCCTGTTACCACAGCTCTCCTGCTCATAGCTGGACACACTCTGTCATAGGCAAATGCACACAAGCTCACACCCAAAATGCCACAGTTTTGGCTAGAGCCAGGAGCCAGGCAAGGCCTTGGACTAATGGAAACGCCAAACTCGTTACTCTAACGCTGGGTGACAAGGGCACCTTGGGCTGCAGATGTTCCTGCTGATGACAGATGGAGCCTGGCACTGCCAGGGGACAGTGGGCCAGGCCTGCGCCAGATCCATGCCACCTGCACCCCTCCTCTGCACCCCCCTGCACCACTCAACACTCAAACATGCACACAGTGCCTCGTCTTGGCCTATCTCTCCTGAACACAGGCGCCCCAGTCCCCCTGTGTGCCCAGTGCCTATGAGTCTGTCTGTCTCTCAATCACACACAACTGGCTCCCTGCGCTGCCCACTGTGACATGACTGTTTGTCCACAGATACTGCCACACTGGCACAATGTGACAGATAAACTAGTGCATGTATTGGTATTGATCGTATTGACTGAAAAAGTTTGAAAAGAACATTTGTACAATTCAAGGCACAAATGACCAAACTGTTGAGAAGTGGATGACAGTATTAGCAGTTTGCAGGTGACTGATGTAATCCACAACAAATCCACTAGCAGCAAGTGGATCCAGACAGACCAAGGCATGATGGTGACTGTGTAATGATACCATTCATCTTCATAGGAGTGATGACAGGCTTCTGGAGGGGCCTCTGTTCTGGCTCCTACACACTGCCCACCAGGATCATTTGCTTGAAGCTGTTAGTCGCCAGATTACCAAAGTGTGCTCAGCTGTAATTTTGATGATGGTGGTTTTCACAGGGCTTCTTTAAGCTCTTACATTTTACAGAGCTATCACTAAATGAAATATGTTATTTTAACCTGTTGCCAGACAATGCAGCGAGGTTGCTTTATTTATTGGATTTCTCAAATTCAAATGTTATTTGCAATTTTTTTAATGGATGGTGACTAAAACGGTGGAAGGGCAAACCCTGATCACGTCAAAGTCATTTTCTCACAGAAAATGAGGGAAATTTTGGAAAATAATTTGAAGAGCAATGCCAGCAACAAATCCAGGCCCATCGTCTGTCAGACTGGGTTTCCAAGTCCTGAAAGAACATCAAGACACCACAGAATCATATGTTTGCTGTTTGATCAAACCTAATAACTCTGACCAGGTCCACGCAGCCAGCATTACATTTTCAGCTTGGCTTGTTTTTGCCATGCACCACTAAAACTCTGATTGCACGCTTAGTGATTAATGTGTGTTTCGACATTGAGACTTTATGAGGCTGGACTGTCTATTCTTCTCTGTCTGTGGCCATTTTGAAAGCACTAAAACTCTTACTCCTGCTTTATGACTTCTACATCAGTGTACCTGTCTTGCGCTTTAGAGTTTGTCATTTGGGGTCCCTTCACACTGAAGAATGTCCACTGACAAAACATCCCCATTATCTCTTTGCTGTTAGGCCCTGGCTTGCATCACCTCTGTGCTCTTCCTTCACTGCACTGGGCTTATGCGGTTTTCCTAAGGCAGCCTCTGTGACAGTAATCTGGACTGAGGGTCTCTTAAGTGCTTCTTAAGTGGAGAATTCAACTGATTTTAGTCCTCATGTTTCTTTTAAGACAAAGTATAAGGGGAATTCTGCCCATGAGAAACACAAAATACAGTAAAAACAAGGATGGTGACAGGCTGTGTTGCTGCATGTTATGTGCTGTGTGGTGCAGGAATGGATGGATTGGCAATAGTCATAAGGCTTTACCGTGCCAGCTCTTAATTACTCTAATTGGAGCCATTAGCTAAGTGAGCATGAGAGACATCACCTGCATGGCACTCAAGACCACACCTGCCACCGCAACTGCGCCGTCATCATCACCATATACTACAGCCAAGGGTTTATGGACAGCTCACACCACACCTCCGCGACACTGTCAAGACACACACACACAAGAACAGGCTTAGTCCACATGTTAGAAATACAACCAAAGACTGGACCTACACACAATGACGAAGTAAAAATTAAAAAAGAAAAAAAAAACTCTTTCATTCATTTCTGAAAAGAAGAGAAGGGTTTTTGTGTTTCATTCTAAACAAACCTATTAATAAAAATAAAATTTACTCTGGCTGAATAAAGTCGTTGGAAGACATTTTCTTAAATTCTACCGACAATTTTTAATGTAACACTGAGGAAAATAACTGAGAAATATTGATCAAAATGAGCATGGGGGGCCCACCTAAATTCTTGGTACCTTGGTCCCAGAATTCTGTGCTACGTCCCTGTTCAATTTCTGTAAAAAGTAATATAAAAAATGTACTGGACTGTACTTGCTAATATTATATTGTAAAACTACATACTGGGGACAAAGTAGAATTTGATCCAATGACTAACTTTGATGGGGTCCAATCCGCAGGCTACACCTATCTCTGGACTTCTCCGCACCCAGCAGACAATCTGGCATGGCGGCCAGCAGCCAGCCTGAATGGCAGTAGGCTGGCAGGCTTAGCCCGGGGCACAATCTCCAGCACAGCCAACTCTGACCAGCTGGTACAGACTAACACCACCACAGTGTGCTGTTAGCATGCATCTATCAGCGGGGAGTGAGATGTTAACACTACCTCACACCTTCAATATGAGGACACCTGAACTGGACCAGAGAGGCTCAACTTTCATTAGATCATTCACAAGCACACAACTGTCATTCATTCATTTTAATAAGCATTCAGTTCTTTGGGTGTAAAACGGTCAATGTTGTTTGGATTAATGGGTGAAGTGGTCAAACAAGTATACTGCAATGACGTAAGGTGGTAACATTAAAGCTGTAGTACCTAATTTTATTTTTTCACAAATAATTAACACAGTTAGCACAGCATACCAGAAGTCTTTTGAGGGGGAAAAAAGACTTTGAGTCCCTTTGAGTGCCGTATTATAAGAGTTTTTGTTTAAGAGAGCAGGGCCACTTGTTTTCAACCAATCACATGCTTCCACATTACAGCGACACTCAGAATGGTTGAAACATTGTTGATTTATCAAGAACTAGAATCAGGGATCGTTGAAGGAGCTGATATTTTATTTAAAATTTACATTTTTAGGTCAGTAAAAAAGCCAACCTACTGCTTCAGGACACTGAATGGTTTTATTCATTTTAGGTCAAGCAGTTGAATTGGTGGCAGCTAGCTGAGCCAACCTGGTTCAACCTAGGGAATTTCTATTGTTTTGAAAATTACCATAAGGCACAGAGGACCCTAATAAAATCATGCTTAATTAACCCTATCATCCATCGACCAGGAATAAGTCCTTTGTGTAGCTTATCATTTCATTTCAAACTTTGCCTGAGCTGTAAGTATGGTCTCAGCACAGGCCTCCATCGCGCACCTCCTAACCGCTCCTCCATCTGACAGTTAAAAGGCGTGCATACACAGAGAAAGAGCAGGCAGCTCATTGTGCGTTTAAAGCGCTAACTAGGCCACTTAGCGCCCCGTGACGCTGATCTGATCCCCAAGGCGTTGAACTTGGCACCAGGCCCTGCTTCTTTTCGCTCCTTCCTTTCCTCTCGTCATGGGAACCAGGCCATCCTTAATGACGCAGGAGTGCTCTGCCGGATCCCACAATGCAAAGGGGGCTGACATCTGTCTTGCTAAGTGGTGCGCTCTCTTGTGCACCTTGTTTGTTCAATCAACAACTCCCCCCTCCCCATTTCTGCGCTTGTTTTTGACCACCATTCTTCTGAAATTAAGACAAAAAGTGAGAGGGGTTTGTCAATGAGATACTCAGATCATGGCCCTCCTATTGCCTTTGGTGTAATAATTAGGTTGACCACTTATATGAAAATTTGAGGTATGTGCTAGCATTATGGTCAGTTAACCAATCTCTTATGTGTACTGCAAAAGGCAATTGGTTCAAAGTGGCCCCTAATTCTACATATTTAAGTACCCGGGCAAATATTTGTCCCATCAATCATGAAAATATAGCCATCAACGCACGATGCTAATCACATGCTAATAGAATCCAGGGACTCAATGCACCCCCGTAGTGCAATGAACGCTTTCACTTTTTTTTTTTTTTTTCCAGAAAGCAACGTGAATGCAAATGGCCATC
This sequence comes from Hypseleotris bucephala, assembly GCA_036025885.1. Classification (NCBI taxonomy): domain Eukaryota; kingdom Metazoa; phylum Chordata; class Actinopteri; order Gobiiformes; family Eleotridae; genus Hypseleotris; species Hypseleotris bucephala. The sequence continues at coordinate 3,335 of JAVQKG010441200.1, read as the reverse complement.
AAAGCAGTCATTTTGACAGCATGCCAACACAACGTAAAGATCCCCCTTCTTTATGTTCCCCTGGGAATGTATGTGGAGACGTGCGGGATGAGTTCACTTTACCAGGCCCAGGTGCCAGCGTATAAATGAATAATAGTTTTTATGAGCGCTAACCGAAAACAAAGTGCAGACACACGTAATCACATGTAGCCGCTTAAGTGCATCTGGGCTGAAGGATGTTCACATTCCCACATTGAGGAGAGGTGGCTCCTATACATAATTCAGGGGCCCATAATGAAACAATTATGTTTGCTTACCACAAAGTAGCTGTGTGCTCAATAGCTTGTTAGCGCTCCAGTTTGGTGCTTTCAGTGTAAGTGCTACGTGCTAAAAAGTTGTTGGAACAGAAGAGTTTTAATACATTTTAGGCACAGACACTTGATGGCTGGGTGGGAGTAAAGAAATCAAATCAAGTACAAAATACATAAGTAACTGACCAAAAATCACAAGTCTAAACACATAAGTACCGGGTTTAGTGCCAAACGTCTGCAAGTGCCTTTATGAAATGTTGGAGCCAAAAAGATGAACATGTTGCAATTTTAACCCAACTTTTCAATGTCGATAAAAATACATAAACTGCAACAAACTGTATACTGTATGTGCTCTATATGTGTGAAACAATACTTAATTTGTACTTTTTTTTATACTTTCAGGACTAAAAAACAACCACAGAAACATCAATGTGTACATCATTTATGTCTGAAGCCCTGAAAATGCTATTGTCAGAACACAATCAGCACCCAGAAATGGCTTTTTGATCATCTTACAATTTTATTTCAGTTTAGTGAAAATCTAAACACGTCTTTTAACAAACAAATCCAGTATGGACTACTGCGGGAGAAATTAGTATGACCAAAGTATAGGTCACTTTGTCAACGATGCATGGTGGAAAAGGTCACCATTGCTCTCAGATTCACACGATCACACAACATGTAAACACTTTAGTCAAAACATCACAAAATAGTCAATACAATAAAGTTGTGAATGCTTCCTCTCAGAAACACAACCAGTCCATTGTTGTAAATCACACACTGTAAAATTCACCTTTAAAGTTCACCTTACCTAAAACATTTAGGCCTACACCGATTACATTAGTAATACTAAATAAACCCAACTCGGATTTAAGTTACATCAACTAATACTTTGTTTTTTGTTTTTTAGTTTGTGTCATTTCCTTTTCTTACAGTGTGCAGTATATACCTGCTTCCTCTCAGACACACAACCACTCTGACATTTCCATTGCTGTAAACACACTGTAAAATTAAGTTCATCTTATCTAAAACATGTAGTTAACTAATTATATTACTACTACTGAGTAAACCCAATTCAAACTTTTGAGTTACACCAACTAATAATTTTTGGTTATCTGATTAATTTCCTTTTCTTGCAGTGTACAGTAAATACCTAAAACCTGATTTAACTTAACTTGAAACTAATGCAACTGGCTTGTTATATTTTTTAGATGAGGTCAACTGGCTTCTTATATTTTTTAGATGAGGTCAACTGGGTGAATTTTACAGATATTTTTCAATAGTCCCAGTGCACAAGTCTTTGGGTGAGGAGTAGTTACAGATGAAGGGATTCCACAGCTGCCTTCTCCTCTTTTCCAGTTTCACATTTACACTCCTCTACCACCATCACCCTCTTCTCTCGGACCACATGGGCTCCACAGCGCAGGGGTACGATGACTGTGTGTGCCTTGGAGGGGGCGCAGCGAGAACAGGGGGTCTTTCTGTGGTGGGGGTATGTTCCTGGACTGGACGGGTCAACTTCAGACGGGATGAACAGGGAGTTGCACTGCCCGAAGCACAGTTTGTTGTACACGGTTATGGTCTCACACCCTTCTGCTGTAACTTTCTGTAAGGAGAAAACAAAGAGATAAGATTTAATATATTTCTAAGGAGGGGTGGGTGACATGGTAAAAACGATTACAATATCATGATTTTTATGAAGCCAAGATCACGATTTTAATTTGATCACAATTTTAGTTTATTTTAAATTTTCTGCCTTTTCTGCATAAATCTATTTTACACAAATTCATTATACACCCAATCCAATGACCACCATAATACTATTTATTTACATTTTTATCAATATGAACAAAGGCCAGTAAAAAGTGAAAAAACTGTAAAAAAAAAAAAAAAAACATAAATATAATATATTAAAAAAGATAGGCTTCATGCCAGATGTAATTTCTGGCTAGTGAAAACTTGAAAATGGACTAGCCACAGAGGCCAGTGAGCAAAAAGGAAATGTCAACGCCTGTTTGTAGGTAACTTACAGAGGTGATAGAGTTGCTAAAGAGTATCTCCGCTTCATTATATATTACCTAAAATAACAATGCATTAAACTAGTCTTAAAAGTAAAATTTCTCTTGTAGGTTGTGCATAAATACAATAAAGCTAAAGGTAAGGAGCTAAATGTAACTCATTAGTGCTTCTGATGGTTATTGTGTACTGTTAATCTATGTAATGAGTTTGGTATCATGTTGTATGTGAAGGTCAAGGTGTGAGAACCAAATGGTTATAAGTGACGTTTTACACAGGATCAAGATTTACATTTCAACTCAAAGCTCTTGATCTCATAATGAGCTCTTTTTAACAGCCAAATCACATTATATCACATTGTATTGCTAATCAGTTTAGAGTTACTGATCAAAACCAAATGGCTATCTTTAAATATAGAACTCAGTTGGTGCCCAAATGTGGAGGTGTTTTCACTGCTATACTGTTCTCATGGGAAAAGGCTTACAATGTGACTATTCCATGTTTTTAAATATACAGATATAAATTTTACTCATTTTAATTTAGAAATGATCCTTTAACAAGGTTTTAACATAGGAATAAAACATTAATAACAGTATGTATCACTCAATGCTGTTTTCTTAATGCGTGATGCTTTGTAAATGATCAATTAACTAGTTAAAGCTTTACTACCGCTTAACTAAGGTTTTATTACTGTTCAGTTATTGTAAAGTGTTACCCAAAAACCCTTATAATACAGCCCACAGAGGATCTCAGAGTCTCATTTTCTATCAAATTACATGTATCATGCTATACTTTTAACAGAGTAATAAATTTTGCTGAAATACAAAATATAAGGTACTGCAGCTTTAATTAATAAGGCGTATTTAGCCCAATGTTGTAATCACTATCTTTTCCTTTTATTTTAAAGGGTTTAGTGTAGGGCTGAAACAATTAATCGAATTTATCGTGATAATTCGATACTTGAAATAATCGCCAACTAATTTAGTAATCGAATAATTGTTAACTGGAGTATACAGACTCTAAAACATG
>JAVQKG010441168.1:0-13223 GCA_036025885.1 Hypseleotris bucephala | reverse complement strand
TTCCACCACCTCCTCCGCCATAAGGCAGTTGGTGTTATAGCAGTTGACGCAGACGCATGGGGCGTTCCGCCGATATACATTTGCTGTCGTTTACGACAGCCTGGGTCTAGTTTATCATGTTATCATATGGTTACAGTGCTTTGATGAATAGATATAATACAATAATAATACTCCCTGTATTATACCTGTTTGGTTTGGTGAGAATAAGTGCCCAAAGACAAAATGAATATACATGTTTTATAGTTGCAGTTTGCCTAAAAACCTACACGGGCCAAATTAATAGGTAGACTTTTTAATTAATAAAGTTGTATCTGATGTGGTTTTCTTCATGTCTTGTCATCTTGTACCTTCAGAGAAGGTTTTCTGCAGTCCTTGATATAACTTGAACTTTAATTATGTGACTGACTACTTGTGAAGCCCATTGTCTTGATGCCGTGTTAATGGCTGATTATTGAGGACACAGCACACAAGCAGGTAAATAGGTCTACCTAATAAAGTGGCCAGAGGGTGTTATTATATTCCCAATGGTTCACAGATATTCTCAGTCATATGCTGAGTCTGATGTAGTCGTTGCAGCACAGTCTGAAGGGCACTGTCTGTGATTTTACTGCAGAAAAGTATTGAAGATTGACATAATGCCCTTTTTGTGAATTTATCCATGTCATAGAACAAATCCACTTGTGTTTTGACCACAAGGGGGAGAATAATTGTAAGCCAGACAAGACAACCCTGTTTTTAGTGACAGTGATTCTAATGTTTGGATGAAAATAAAATGTCTTTTCCACTGATAGTGAAAGGCCTTGAGCTCAGAAAAATAGACGCAGTGTAAAATGGATGGAAAAGAAGTCTGAGCACTGTTGATGATGGGAGGGGCTTCTGCTGCAGCAGAAAAACAGCAAAGTCTGCAATCATTAATATGCAAATATGCAAATTAGAATGTAATTAAAATTTGGCGTTTGTCAGTGGCTCTTTGATTACTAATGAATTCCAATCTGCAAGAAAAGGGGGGAGGGGTGAACAGCTACAAATTTGAGAGAAGGACAGGATATTGTGCCTTCTAAGGCTTCATACACATAAAGGCCTTAGTGAAAAACAGTACACAGATGTGACACTGACAAGAAGAGCAGACACATTACAAAAGGAGTTATCCTGTGGACAAGCCGCTGAACAGTCATTCAAATTCTTTCCACTTTTTCTTGGCAGTTTACATTAAATATTCTAACACACACATGTCTAAGGATGGGAGTCACCTGAAATACCTGAAGAGAACCCACAATAAAAAAAAATATATATAAGCAAGAGTATAAGAGTATAGTCTATAAACCGCTGGTACACTCAATGCTGTGAGCTGTTGCCATTGCACCATCCAGAACCACTGGGCTAATTGAGTGATGGGGCTGACCCTTGTAGAGGGAAGTGTGCAGCCAGGTATGTTGCAGAAGGTGTGTTCTTTCTCATTTGTCATTATTTTGGAAATGGACATGTACAGTTTACACTTAAGCTCACTCTTGTGCCATTGCCATTTTAGTCATCCCCTGACACTTGTATGTCTTCCTCTTTGACATATACAATAAAAACATGGGTTTAAAAATCCACTTAATTCCTGAGATGGGGATGAACAGCTGCTTTTGACATCTTTTGCCCAGTTAGATGGTAATGTGTAGGCTACCACACAATGCATCTGTGTCACCTTTGGTGATACACTTTCCAGTGTCTGGTCCATCGGTCTGGTCTCAGTCTTTTATCCTAAAAACACATTTTTGAAATGGGGCAACAGCAGCTGACAACTCACTCAGTGTTTTTTACAAGTGGTTGTGTTGATTGTGCATGCATGTTTTTGTGTTTGAGTTTCTATGTGTGTGACAGAGAGGGGGGCTGTATTTTTGCAGGAAACAGGAAGCCAGCAATCATAACAGGATGCTTAGGTTTTCATACTGTACCTGATGCGTGGGTGGCTGTTTGGGGGTAACCCATTTAAAATGCTGCAGTGTTCATCTGCATCTGAGGGAGCCCAGGAAAGTGTGGGTGGAGTGTAGGGTAAACTCTTTGGGGTTAGGAAAAAGGAGTTCCAGTCTATAAATAGCATCAGTTGGTTAGTGTGTATATTTTTTTTCTTCTTTTGGCCTACATGAACATTTGTCCCATTTTTTAAAAAGGCAACAACCCAAATGTAGCCTACACACTGAAGTTGATGTGACATATATTATAGGCTACAGTAGCCCTTCATGTAATTGCTTGAACCTTATTTTTTGTTTTGTTTGTCTTATTTAGGCCTATTGAAGAAAAATGTGCTCCTTGCATGTGTATAATGACAAACAGGTGTGCCAAAATGCACATGTGCTTGTGTATGTGAACCACAAAGTGAATGGCTGAGTTTTCTCGTAAAGGCCGGCACAGATGTTATTTAGGTTGTTTCCCCCAAAACCAATTGAGGTTTTCTCTAGAAAGACTTTCAACAAATGCATGACAAACTGGAGTCCTGTTTACATAAGCAAGACCAAAAAAAAATAATAATAATACAATACAATAACAGAAAAAATTTATATATGTCTGTTGCTGTTTTGTTCCTAATAGTAGGCTAATTAGACCTCTAACCTAATAGATATAGGCTACTGAACCAGGAATGCATGGCAACTATTGCCTACGGTTAGTCTATGTAAGACAACTGCAACTACATTTCAGTGAACAAAAAACAAGCCATAGGCTACAATAAATTAATGTATTATTTTTAATCAAGAGTTTGGTTGAACCGTACCCAGCTGGCCTACACTGTTGCAGACTTTCAATTCCTTCAGAAAATGTATTTAAAGTTTTGCTGTAAATATTTAACCTAGCAACCAGTAGCCAAAATACGCTCGATTAAAAACATCATTCTTATAATTTTATGTCAAGGCTGGAAACTTTGTTAGGCTACATTTTATAATCCAAGTTCTTTATTTGAGGCGTGTGGATAATGTAGACTATACGTTCATAACTCAATCATTTACAAAGAATTATAACGTGGGCAAGTCCCAGAAACGGACTGCCCTTAAGGTTAGCGTCAGTACATATTTGGGCGTTTCAGTTGCCAATCAAAGTTTGGTCGCATCCAATTGGCCCTCCCTCCAATGTATCATTCCATCTTCAACTGCTCTGCAGTGTGCCTGTGGTATACATCCGCGGTGCGATATAATCCTTAACGACTTTATTACTACGATGTTTACTATGCTTATTTCACTCTTTGGATGACAAGATGTTGGCATTTTATAGACACCAACACATAGTAGCACATAACAACAAACAGTGAAAAGCTACCCTGGCTGCTCTGTGAGTCTCGAGTGAAATTGGACACCGCTGGTGTTTTAGCGTTCATGTCCTCCAGTAGGCTGTGCCGCGGAGTGATACTTCATTGGGACCGACAATGTGGAGGCTGTTAATGTCTACTTGGAAAATGAAACGCTTACAAATTCATCCTTAGGGATCAAGATAACTTCAAACGCTATGAAACGTGTAAAAGACGCAATTTGACTTTTGTGACCAAGTCACCGGGACGAGGCGACGGAGTGTCTCAGTTATTTGTCTTTCCTCCTCTTCATCAAAGCCCACGGTCCGGAGCACGGGGAAAGGAAGGATCCTATCCATAACTTTGTTTTTCTGTCTCCTCCAAACAACTAACTTTGAATGCGGCAGTATTAAATCCAGGTAAATGCTTTTGTAAATACGCATTCGTTACTAGTATGGTATGTATAGATTATAACTTTGTTAAACGTTGTTGTTACCGGAGTAATAACCAAGTTAAGCAAATGGTTCAAGTTGTAGCCTATCGACTGCTTCAGCCTGGAAGAGCGGGGTTTAGGCTTATCGTTTGCGAGTCCTCTTCGACTTTCTTTTTTTATTGCAAATATTGAGCCAATGTCACGACAACTACGACATACTTCTTTTTGGGTGAGCGATTATATGATTTCTGTTATTCTGTTCACGCGTCTAGCTCAGATCAACTAGCGTAGCTCTGTGAAGTTAGAAACAAAAAGCTCAAACATTAGCGTGAAAATATTCCAACGTTGTTTTATATCCAAAGTCATTGGTGTATCAGTTTTCTGTTTTTCACTCACCATATGCAAACTAAATTACTAACATACATTTTACAGTCATTTCAGTAAGAAATGTGTGGTTCCATTTCTGTTTTTGTTATGTTTTAGCCCAGTGTGTGATAACGCTACCTCAACGTGTATCACACAAATTCACGAAATTAATTAAGCTAAAGGGAACATTGTTTTGATTAGTTCATTGCAAATTTAAACGATGTACATACTTCTGGGCCTATATTACGTTGAATGGATTACGTTCGTGTATGTCACGCGCTGAACACCTTACTAAACTTTTGGGGGCCTAGTCTTTGTGTTCATCTGTGTCCCATTCTCCCGCTGGACTTGGTGCAGTCAACAGGTTTTATTTTTTAAATGGGTTTGGAAAAGGTTTAGGCTACTCTGTAGAACACGAGGCCTAAAACCACTGGAAACTGTCAGCATCTTGTATTATAACATCAGATGCGAGATGTTGTATTGGTATTTAGTCCCTAAACTCAAATGGGCTGTCCGGGGTGGGGGTGTTCAAGAACCAGCATACATAGGCGCTATGTTGTAGCGAACTTCCATTTGTTAGGAGGGGCTAATCCCCCATTTTGACCTCAGCTCAACGAGACACACAAAATGTTAGACTTTGTGGTGTCAGAGGATTTAGTAACGTCTCATTAAATTAAAATAGAGAATTAGTTAAATATTGTGTGATTTTTATTCCTTTTTTAATGTCATTAGGGGCAGCTGTCAAATGGGTAAGGCTGGTCATAATACAGAAATTTGTTTATTTAGAGCTGGCATTGCCATCACTGATAATGTAATGAGTAATGTGCTCACATGTCTATTTCTAGTGCCTTATTACAGACAAATAAGCTCACTGCTTAAACATAACAGTGACTAATAATTAGTAGCAAAATAATTACCCCTATATCTAGCTGGGACAAAAATTGGACCTTATTAATTGTTTAAAGTATATGGCTTACATACATTGTATTATTTTGACAGTAGTGTATATCTTAGGCCAATGTGTAAATGTAAAAAGCAGTTAAACCACAGTGTGTTTTAGATGTGGAGGACTTCGATGTACATTTTACTATGCAAGTCTGGTGTGGTACATCTAAGCTGGTCTGGTCTTAGCAGGTTGGATTTGAGGTGGAGACATCAGCCTGTGCCCAGAAGGCGGCTAACAACGAGCCCACTGTGGCCTGTGGCTGAGCTGTGATCCTCCGTTAGATGTGGGCTAACCTTGAAACTCTTGCAGCTGGTGGACCTGTTTGGCAAACATCTTAACTTTAAGATTCATTTTTTAAGTAATTGTTTTCTTTTTATTGGGTAAATGTAGAATTTTGTGTTTGCTCGTGTTAGTTTGTCAATTTTATTGTGTCCTCAGATAATGTATAACGGCACTATATACATTGTTTAGGTTTATATTATATTGTACCTCAATGGAGTTGATCTGTGTTTCATGTAGTACGTTATATATTTTACTATATTGGTCTAATTTGTTTACATTAATGTACATTTACAGTAATTATGTTTTAACCTGCTTCTTTTATTGTGGGTAAATTTGTGCTGTAAATTTGTGATCTGGTCAACGCAATTTATAGAAAGCCAGCTTTATATTAAACAATACATATCTAAATGCTGTTGGAATTATTATTTTATAGTTTCAAATTTGTGTTTTCACTCTGTCACAGTTAAGTCAAGCACAGTATTGTTTGATAGAGGAAATGTGTTGCTCTTGGTGCTTTGAGCTTTTGTTATTTGGAGCAACTGATGTTTTTCTTACCTCTGTCTACAGTCACTTGCTGAGACTGAAAGGCCCCAGTGATCAAGCAGCACAGAATGGCTGCGGTGGGAACAGACAAGGAGCTCAGCGATCTGCTGGATTTTACTGCGGTAAGATCTTTTTGAAAATCATTAGATTCAATTTAGTATTTATGTAATTTAAATGCCTTTTTAAGTATTTAGTATTTAAATGTAGACAAAACATAAAAAAGTAAAGGTAACATCTGTGGGCCTAAATGTAGAAATGATTCATACACGATCAGATTCTGCTGTTGATTACAAAGATTAGTATAACTATTTTGATAACTGTAACTTTTTTATTTTTAGATGTTTGAGCTTCCAGTTTCAAATGGTAAAAATCGTCCGACCACTCTCGCCAGTCAGTTTGGAGGTTCGGGTAAGGCAAAACTAAAAAATCTTTTTAAAAAATTTCACTTCTCCTTCTCTTCTTTTCGGTATTCTTTCCTATGTTCTGAATAGTTTCAAAAGGCAGTGTGCGACTTGTATCTTTTTTGTAAAACACGGCACTCATGGGTCACCTGAGGTGCCCTGAATAGACGCCGTCTTCAGTGTTTTGAATAGCAATAGAAGTTGTTGTTGTTTCCCACTCCTGTTATTTGGAAAAGTGTCAATTCACAGATTCTCAGTGGCCTTTAAAAATGACCTCGCCGCATCTTCACTTCCTCGTCCGAGCCTTACAGGTGTCCCTTCCCTCACCTCCTCAGCTGTTGTCATTCAATCACGAACGACAAAAACAGAGCGGGGGTTGATGGGAAAAGTCCCAATTAATCGACTTTGTTGACACTGTCTGTGACGGTGTTTGTTTCATTGTTTTTTTAAACTAGTTCCTATGTCCAGACTCTATGCACTTACAGACTTCATAATATCCAGTTTGTCTTTAAAAATTTGTTACAATATTCATCCAGACTACAGTCACTATTCTCAGCCATCTTTGAGTAAGTGTTGTAGGTCTTTCGCTCGCTACAGGAGTGAAACAGGATATTAGGGCTGAGATGAAAGACAAGGCAAGTGGTGGCAAGGTGGGATACGGCAGCTCTTTTTTTCTATTCACTTGAGGCCACTTGCAAGCTCTTTTGTATCAGAAAGGTGTTCACTTAAAAACACACGCTGATGTTATCGACCTCACGTCTGCACATGGCATTGTCTTTAGAGCTTATACCCCACCCTAAAGTTAGACTGACTCATTTAAAATTTAAATTGAAATGGATTTTATTTATTTATTCTCTCTTTTTTATTTGTGTAAAAAGGTTAGAAGCAAATGTGCAGTGTTACATGTTGTGATAGCTTACACAGTTTATTTAGATATGTTGGAAGCACATCGCAGTTTGAATAGCCTTTGTGCACATTGTTAAGCTAATGTTTAAATTAACTCTTCTTTTTTGTTTATGAGCAGTCTTACCCATTTATTCCATTCAGTTTCTCCTACTGATAAATTGACTTAATTCACACCAAAATTTCCTGCCAGCTTTAAACAACCAGCTAAAGCCGTTTTTCAGTAGACTTTCATTTTTTGATGTCTCAAAACCGAGAATCCTGAGGTGTATTTTTAAACGCCGGTATGGCCTGAAATGCAGAAGGAGAGAACTTTCAAATTTGCATGATCACTTTCAAGTTAATTTTTTTTTTTTAAGTTGAGCAGTTCTATCTGTTAGAGCCCCCTATAGTGTGTTATGTGTCTCTTGTGACTCAAATGGCCAGACTTTTTATTATTGTACATTGTTCAACATTTCATTAACAGCGCTGGGTCTCTTGAGAGCGGGCTGACATCATGCTTTGTGTCTGTGACTCACTTTACCGAGGGAAGGAAGCGGGGTTGTAGACGATCGCTATACACTCAGTTATAGGCGCCCAGGGCGGTATTCCTGTTAAAACCTAGTCCTGTCTGTGAGTTTGGTCAGTACATGTGCCAGAGTTTAGCTCATGAAGACGGTGACTCAGGGCTGGTTGTCTGTTTCCAGTATCTCTTCCTGTGTAATTATAGACTAGCCATGCTCAAAGGGGCGTTGCATGATGGGAGAGGTGCATTGGGGTTCACCAGAGTATTTGTCTCATGTTACTCACCCTTTTCTTCATTTTTCTTTTTCTGCTCCCCGTCAACAGCTTACATTTTAGATTTTTATTTACCAGCATAGTGAAATGTTTCAGATGCAGCCCTGCCAAATGTGTAATGTTGTCAGGCGCAAATATTCTGTCTTCAATTTGTGGTTTACAGCCTCCTTAGAAGTGTTAATAGAAAGATGTTGTTACGTAAAAGAAAACATAATTAAAAGGTTTGTGACAGTTATCACTCACTGGTATGTGTACCGTCACACCATGATTAATTTTATACTGAATCTGATTAACATTCCTCACATCCAAAAATAGCAAAAATAAGAAAGAAATTGGATACAGTTTTTTTATGTTTTCAGTTAATAATGAAAGTTAAATTTTGAGAAATGTGGAAAATAACTGTCAATGCGTTTTGTATTTGGACAAATTTATAACTAAACTGGCTTACAAAAACATGGACAAACTTGAAAACTTAAAATTGTGTAGTCACATTGTAATCTACTTGAACACTATACCAGCATTGTGGTGAGATTTAGTACAAATCATTCACTACAAAACAACCAGAATAATGTGAGTCTTGTGTGTTTGATTGACAGGGTGAGTGACAGTCAGCCGAAGCGATAAAACACAACACATTCTCCTTCATGTCTTATTCCGCTGCCACCACACGTATAGATCATAGTTGTCACAGCACTGTGGACCTATTATTCTGTTCTACTGCTGATCCTGTCATCATTCGAACCCTTCTCCCCCTCTCCTCTCCCATCTCCGCTTTTTAATTAGACAACAAAACAAAAATATGAATATTCATAGAGGCAGCTTCATTAATATGCACAATTATGCAAATCAGCCCGCAATTAAGCTTCAGCTTTCCCCTAGAGATTTAGTGTTGCCGTATGAGAGGATATTGAGGAAAAAGAGGACAGGCAGAAATTTCTGCTTCACCAGTCTTTAAAATGAGTCCTTTCGAACACACCTCTTTGAACGCTGAAGTGCTTTGGCCAGGGAGAGCGAATGTCAGCCCTGCGTGATTGAGACGTGGTGTGTCTGATAAGCCAAAGGTGACTGCCAAATGTGAGAGAATGGGCGCTGAATGACTGTTGCCATGGTAAACGTACAGGAGTGGGAGAATGAAGGATGCGGAGGATTCTGCTCATACTGAGTGTTAATTATTCAAACTTCCTACACCTCATAACCACTCTATGTGACAGCACCGTCACTGTGTTGTCTCCCTGTCAGCTCTTTAAACGAGCTTCTGAAACTCACATCAAAGAAGGTTCACCTTTTAATTTGAAGTTAGATGCAACTTTGTAAATCCAAGGTGTCTATTTGTGTGCCATTTATTTGTTAATTGGTCTAACCCAGTTCTTTGTCTTTCAGATGAGAGGAATGGGTCCAGTCCCTGGGGACAAGGAGAGCAGAACAGTCCATCTTTTAGCCAGACAAGGGTACAGCTATTTCCTGGATCTCTCAGTAGCCTTGTAGATCTCATTCATTTGTACTACTATCTGAATCAAACACACATCTATGTAGGAGCTTTGGCACATCCTAATGATAAAAACAGAGTAATGTTAAAATGATGCAACAAAACATCAGAGCGTTCTAAAGAATAACACTGTAAAGATATCATTAGTTGTACATAAGTTACAAATGTATATTGTGTAATAACATACTTGTTTTATAGTAACAGTAATGTGTTATTACTAAATACTTATATTACGGAAGCGTAGAACTGCCAAATTATTATTTATTATAATTAGAGTTACATCTTGTTTGAAGAAATCGGTCACGTTTTTAAAAGATTCTATCACATTTTAATAAGATAACATTACGTTTTAACAAGATAAGTATCACGTTGTACAAACGTCTTTTATTCTATTATTATTCATCTTTTATTAAATTAGTATCACATAAAAACGTGATCATTTGTATCTCGTTATAACGTGTTAAAATGTAATGTAAAAACGTGATAATATCTTGTACAAATGTTATAGTTTTCTTGTTAAAATGTGATAGAGCTGAAGTTAATTCACATGAAGTTGGCAAAAAAAATTCTGCTGTACTATATAATCAAATGTTGCTTATATTTTCTTTGATTGTTTCAGAGTTATGGAGAAGAAAGCCTTTACAGTGAGCAGGATGGCATTACTTCTGCTCCCATGTTTGGCTCAGGAGCTATTGGTATGACTTGTTTGTATTGTTGAAGAATTGAACTGTGTGTGTTTTAAGAAAGCAGTCATTCAGAAGTTAGACACCGATGTGCCACTCGGGGGACACTGTTTTATGGTTAGATGGTTGTGACTGAGCAGAGCAGTAGTAAAGGGGTGTATGGAGGAGGGGTTTGTTTGTGTGCTCGGTGATGGAGGGGGTTGGGTGTAAAGTTCACCCATGCACAAACGAGGCTCCCCCTTGGGATTACTACGGCCTATGGCTCCTCTCTGTTTAACTGTCAGGGGAGGGGGCAGAGGTTGGGTGAAATTGCCCCCAAACCATTTATAATGGGCCAATTTGTTGATGTTTTTCTGTCCAGGGCCATAAATACTATGCATCATACACATTCATACAGCAGATGGCATGCTCACAAACAGAGAAAGGGGCAGGGCACACTCTGATTTAATGTTGACATAAAATTTCTTTTTATGATCATGACCTGATTATACCCCCTGTTTTCACAGGGAAGGCTGATCGTGGAGCATACTCTTCATTTGCAACACAGGTAAATATCCTAGAAAACACACATGTGCATTCACAGCTTCTCTTTTCTCTTTTTCCAGGCAGCAATGTATTTTTGCTTTCACAGATTTTACTTTCTTAATATCTAAACTTTTGCCCATCTTTGCCCCACCATAGCCGGGCTTCGTGCCTAATGAGATGCCCCTGCCCAGCCCTGATGCCCTCTCCCCAACTGGTCAAAAGTCAAACACACAGTTTTATTCTTCTTACGGAGGAGGCAACCTTCGCCGAAGACCCTCACAAGACCCCATAGGTAAGTCTGTCTTAAATACCACAGGTATTGTAGTGTTTTTAGAGTGTATTTTCCCTAAGACAACACTGATGCTGTTGTGGGAATGTTCAGAGTTAATATTAATTCTTAATGCCCTCTTTGTTTCTGTTCACTTTCTTAGAAACACACCCAAAAAAGATCAGAAAGGTCCCTCCTGGCCTGCCATCTTCTGTAAGTATTTACAACTAACTTTAATTTAGTTAATAAGGGAAATATTTACATTGTTCCTATTTGCACGCATAATTAAACTCGTGGTCTTTCATCACTTTCTGAGCAGTGAAGTGAATGCAGACGGCTGCTGCATCACTTAAGTATAAAAAGGAAAGAAGAAAACCACGCAGTCGCCCAGTCACTGATTTGGAGCATGTATTTATAGTTGTATTGGTGGTAGAGCCTTTACTTTACAACCACATTTCTGAGCTTCAGCCAAGTTAGATCACTGATGGCTCTTGCTCCACCTCGTTTTTTTCCTCCCACCCCGCCGTCGCTGTTTCCTCCTCTTCGTTTTTTTCCTTTCTTCCCGCCCCCATCTCCACGAACAACAGCCCCCCTCCCCCTTCCTCTATCCCAGCTGCCAGTGGAGTTGGCTGCTGTCCAGGATTCGGCAGATGGTTCAGTAATTAGGAGTGCATCTCTTCTCTTCCTTCTTTCCCTCTCCTTTTTCCTTTTGTACAATCAAATTACAGAAGAAAACTTAAGTCTGCTTGAGTTTAGTTTTTCAGGCACTGTTTTTTTTCTTGATGTACAGTAGCGTTGATTGGGGCTGATGTACGGTTCCCAACAGAGGTAGTTTAAAAGATGCACTTACCAATACACAATTATATTACAGTTGTTCAGATCTGTATGCAACTTTGTATTCAACTGAGGCAAGAACGGGACACAAGAGCGAGACACAAGATTGCATTAGACAGTATAAGAAAAAAAATCTATATCTATATCTATCTATAAACCTATTGTGCTCCTTTTTTTAGGTTTATGCATCTACTACTGGAGAGGACTTTAACATAGACACTGCAGCTTACCCAAGCTCTAAAGCAGGAAATGTCTACCCTCCATCTTACTACATGCAAGGTTGGAAAAACTGTGCCTATAACCTACTTTTTCAAACATTGTTGACTGTAATTTAGAAGTCATATACTGTATATATAAAGATAAAAAGTAATATAGCTTTTTGTGGTGTATGTCATTATATACTGTAAAGTCACCATACTTGGACGTGTCTCATGTGGCTTTATTGTCCTCCCTTTATTCTGTGGGGCACTTTCTGCCCACTGTTGTGTTCACTGGTGGCCTCCTGACAGAAGGTCTTCATCCTTCATCAGACCCATGGGGCTCTAGTGGGTCGATGGTTCAGCCTGGTTATCCTGCCATACCCCATCTCAGCCAGCACGGCCCCTTCACTGCCATCAACCCCCAGGATAGAATGGTTAGTTCATTTTTAAGGGGGTCTTTGCCTGATATTTAAATTTTATTTTATTTTTTTATATATTTCTTTCTATTTTACAGAAACGCCAGCCACTGCCCCTTTCTCCCCAGAACTACCCTCTGCACGGGAGTGAGGTCAATGGAGCCCACCCTGCTGCCTTTCAGTCAGGCTCCAGCAGCTTTGGAGTCCCCAACCACACACCTCCCATAGTTGACACACTTATAGGTACATCTCTTTTTACTCATTTTATTTTCTGAATAAAACATATTGCAAGATTATTTTCTGATTAAAAATGTAAATCTCTTCAGGTAATCGCGGAGCAGTTCCTGGAAGTTCAGGTGATGAAATTGGAAAAGCACTGGCTTCTGTAAGTAATCAAATAGAAAAATATAAACTGCTTGGTTAGATTTGAGATATATTGCTATAGATGTTGTTTGTATAGTTACCGAGGAGGACTTAATATAATATCTCTTTTCAGATCTATCCTTCAGACACAAACAGCAATGCATTCCCTCCATCACCGTCTACTCCCTCCGGCTCGCCCGAGGCTGTGTCAGGTGAGTGAATAGTTGTTCTCAGTTTTTCCTGAGGCCTCAAGGTCATCTGGCTTTCTGTATAGAGAGTGTTTCCTGTTGTTGAAGGCTACAATAAAATCTCCAGAATGTATTGTTTTCATTGTGAGTTAGGAACAGCTCAAAATGTCAGCATAACTCTCTGTATTGGGTCTCTTATTGTGTGTTTCCCAATCTTTAGGACTTTGTTTTTAGCACAGAGCTTTAATAACATCTCAGTGTTTTTCTTTTATCCAGTCAACCATACTTTACCCTCCTGTAAAACGCATCTGTAAATCTCTGGTTTCAAAATTTGGAGAAGTAGAAAA
>JAVQKG010441165.1:0-10306 GCA_036025885.1 Hypseleotris bucephala | reverse complement strand
ACGACTTTTCCAAAACTTTGAAATTGTATTTAAAATTCCCATTACCTTTCAATGTTCTCCATGACAGTATGGACTCACATTTCACAGCTCAGATTACAAAACAAAATGTAGGTGTTATCTGTTTTGCTCATTGTGGGGAACCCTAATGTCTTTTCATGATGCAGGTGGAACATATTCCATGTATGCTTTTGGTAAACAGAGCAGCAACCTATGCACTCCTCATCCATGTTTTTAAATAAAGTTGTGGGTTAAATCCCTCTGGCTAATCTTTCTGAGAGAAGTATGTCCTTCCCGTGTTTCTGTTTGATCTCTACAGCTTCATTCCACCATCTAATACAATGTTAGAAAAAAATATGAAAAAAACTAAGTGACCATTGTCCAGGATGTACCCCACCTTCGGCCCATAGTAAAATGCCCCAAAAATATGTGATGGGTAATGGGAATAGGAGAAGAAAAGATGAAACAGTAAAGTTATTGTGAACCCATGCAAACTATGAACCCCTCATTTCAACATTTTGAAATAGACAAAAACATATAAGCTATTTTCAATTGTACAAAATGTTGATGGCTAGCTAGAGTATACAATGAAAAAAAAACTCTTAAACTTACCTTTTTCTGCAAAAGGAAGCTATTATCCTGGTGAGAATCCTATAATATTGTAGTCCGTTGGAAATCCTATTCAAAGCAGTAGTTCCAGTGTTAGTTGTTGAACAGGCTGGTAAACTGTGGTCGTATAAGTCTATATCTGTCCAAACACTCAGTCCTTGAGCTACTCTCTCCTCCTCCTGCACTCACACTTGGAGGCACGTCTTGTTAAACTCTTTTGGCAATAAAACTGGACACAATTTCAATATTGCATTTGAAAGCCTTAGTTGATTTCTTTATCTTGTGGTTTTAGACAACATGATTACCTTTCCATATTAGAACTGCCGTAAAAACACACAACTTCACATATTTATTAGTTGGTGTCACTTGATTGAAGAAAGCTGTCTGCCAGACTACACTGGAAATACTAGTGCCAAAGTGCAACAACTGATTTTTGCATAGTACTACTCTTATACAAACATTGCACTAAGCTTTTTTTTTTTAACATTTTGAGTAGATTCTTTACTTTGAATGTTTAAGGCCATTTTATGTTTTAACAATTATGTAAGTATTAATAAATTTATGAATGGTGTCTTGATACAAACTGATAATTGTCCACAGACTAGAGTATAATCCGCCGAAGGCCCATAGTTACTGGATTATTTTGGATATTTGTTATTAATTCAGAGGTTTTGCTATTGTCTTCTTCAAGGGCCATTACTAACAGCAGTTTATTAAAAAAATAATTTCCGTCATTAACCTTAAACAGTGATGACACATTTTTTCCTCTTATTAAGAATTTCAGTCTATCTTTCAGTCTCACCACAGAAGATGAAGCTCCAGTTGACTTGGGGTATTGTCTGATTATCTCATTGTGTAAACTACACAATGGATCCCATCTATCCACAATATCCAGATTGTTTTGTGATCACCTTTTGAGAAACTGTCTGTTTGGGTTATGACACAAATGATTCATGGCTTTTTCTGGTAGATTTTCCATTTATCTATAAATTTAGTGTTTTACCTAGTTCTGCTTAAACCTGAATATAAAGTTTAATCTAGGTGTAACCTTGAATTGTGGGTTTAGCCATAGATTTGTCCAGTTTTTACTAAATGTGCTGTACAAATTATATGTTTTGATATTGATTACCATATCATGTGAAAAGTATGAAAATTATAATGAGCAAAACAATTTAAAAAGACATCTACAGACATCTGTCAGTGAAACTCAATTTTATTAAATAAATATCACATCTTCTTCCAGTAGTTTTCATGTTTGATTCTTGTGAAACATGTAATATGCTGGAAAAGCTTGCCAATAACTACATCTGCTGAAAGAGACAAATGTTGTTTACACAGATACAAGAAGTTCCTTTTGACTTAATAGTAAAAACACAAGCCCATGTCTATTGGACCCTTGAACATACAACAAATTTGTGGCTTTTCTCTTTGCCAACCCAAACTGATGCCAGATCAGTGTGCAAATACAAAGCAGCCCACAACATTTTTCATTCAATAAAAACAACAGACATGAATAAATTTAAAACTTATGGAGGTCAACTCAACATGAAAAACAGTAATAGAAGGTGATATGTTTGGTGTCCAGTCGGTTGCTCATTGGATCAAGCCGGATTTCAGGCAGGTGCATATCTTTGGGAAACTTCTTATCAAGGCGACACTTCAAAAACATACACCAAAGTGCCCCACTATCAGAGAAATTTATGAATGAAGGCAATCCAACTGTGATCAGGAGCAAAAACAAGACAAATGGATAATACACTGAACTTAAAGCTTCAGACAAAAAGACCACCAAAGACTCATAAGAACACACAATGGGTAAGTATATACAGTTATTAAAAATATAGTATCTATCTATCCACTTTTCAAGTGCTTTCAGCTTGAACTAAATGTTGTCAAATGTGCCCAGGTAAGGTTCAGTTTCACAAAATGTAGTTAAGACCAGCACTGTACATTTCCCACATTTTAAAAAAGAGGTGACTAATGCCTACAAAAGTATTTGACTTTGTTTTACTAATTTTACTTTTAATGGCAGCAAACACATTAATCCTAGGTTAGCTGGTGTAGCAAGTAAATATCTCTCATTGTCTTGAAAACAGAAATGATAATATAAACCTATTATAGTGCAAAGTTATCAAATGAATATTAATAATGAGTGTTGATTAAGCATAAATCTGTAGTTATACATGCTGATTGTGCCAGCGCATGCATGTCTGAATGTGTCCGTGTATGTAATGACTGTATGACACTATACCAATTAATATGATAAACAGAGGCAGCGAGGTGCGCTGATTTGCTGGAGTTTATTCAGAGCAGGGTGCCGGGACATGCTCTGGTTCATGCTGTGATGTAGGTGTAGTACGGAGGAGGAGGCTTGGTCGAAGGGACACTCACACTGTCGTCATACGGTGGGATCAGCACCTGCAAGAAAAAAAAAAGAGAAAAGCAAAATATAAATGTAATGACAAAGTAGTAGGTTTAAATCTTATAATAGAGTGTATAATGTCTATATTTGTGACTAATGGGAACGATATGCTAGAAGGCAGTTGAAAGTGCCCAGAGCTCAATACAATCACTGCATACCGCATTGCATTTTTCTAACTACAGGCTCTCAAACATTTCATTTATTTGTTGTACTTTGTCCCTGGTCCATTCACAAGTTTTAAGAGTGTCTTGAGTAAGACATTCCCTGACATAAAAAACCCAACGCACTGTGATCCAGATTCATTTCAGCATATTCAGAGCTGGTTTCTATTATTTATTCAGCACAACAGTGAAAGTAGCGAGGCTATATTTAGCAAACGGCTGGCTCACAGATAAACGTGGACTCCCAAGAGCAGAGGAATAGACCAGAATTCCATTAAAAAGAAGAAGCCTCTTCAGCAGTACTTTGTAGACACAGCAATATGACATGACATGATACATGATAGATTCACTGTACCTTGTCCACATTCACTTGCCCCAGGTCTAATTTTTCAAGTTGTGCATCATTTGCAACACTGCACAGTCTAATAACGATGTGTAGCATGAATAAGGTGAAGCCTTATAGCAACAATTCATAATGTTTTAAGATCATTGCATCCCTTTCACAACAACCACGCTATAATTTCTATAATACAAAGACTGCAAATATGACATTAGCGCTAAACAATGACGCTATATGTATACAGTACAATGTGAAGAAAATCTGAATATTTTTCCAGTGCACAGACCACATTCTGGCATAGAATGACTATGCTTGAAGCAGCAGTGTGCCTGAGACCATTTAGCCTACTTGTTTCAATATCTCTGCATATTTTGACACCAAAAGGTAATAATGGACTTAATAATGAGTATTTCTAATTTAAATGTTTGTTTGTTTTTTAAACTGTAATTGCAACAATGCTCAGTGCTCTGTGTGTTACAACTTGACAAAACCAAAACAAACTGTTCAGTATTGATTTTGGCAATGTTAAACCTTGTGATAGATGGAAGTAAGTAAAGAAATGCTCTTAAACAGTCTCTATGGGACGGTCGTTCAATTTAGATCAATAGAAACCTGTGTGCTTTGTGTGCTGCTATTGACATCAGTTAATCAACTCAAATAGTCTAGACTTAAAGACACACCTGGCTCATACAAATAATCCATTGTTTAAACCTGGCTACAATAGCAATTTTCAAACCAGACATTTTAGAGCAGTAAAAGGTTTTACAAGCAAAGATTACGGAACAAAAACAACGGCGATACAGGTGTTCACTCTTTATGGTAATGAATGAATTTATGCACAGGCAGGAATTCAGCTCATCTGGGATACATTAAACCTCTGACCTAAGTGCTCCTAAGTGTGGACCACAGAGCCTCTGCAGAAGTCTATGGAGAAGCCTAATTATAAACGGCTGACTTGAGAAAGTGCAGTAGTGCAGAGGTGAAACTAATGTTATTTATGAATTAGATGAACAATGATTTATTTCTATGGGTTTTTTGCCTAATGATGTCAGAAGGTTTGAAAGGAGGAGCCTCTAAGTTGCCAAAATCCAAAGGATTGATGCCCACTGTTGGAATTAGAAACAGTGCGTGTTACTATAACCATGCAAGCTAGATAACAATCATTGCATTACGAAAGTCCTGTTGCCAAAATGTGCATTGTAATTAGGTCTACAAAATCAAATGATGCCTTTTTGGCCATTTTACTTTGACATTAACATCTATGAAATGTTTTGTGTCTGCTTTACTGACAAATAGCCAAAACAGAAAAATAATCTATTCCTTGTTTTCTATGGAAGAAAATACTAGCAGTGAAGCCCCAGATTTATAACATTTGAAACACGTCATTAATATTTTCACAGTCTCATTTGTCTTTTCCATCAAAGTAAATAATAAATGTGGGGGCAGAGATACAACAGCCAGACCCGAGCAACAGTGAACTGACAGAGCAACCCGATCTCTCCAGACTGACGCTCCTACTGTACTTTCTTAAAGACAGTAGTAATGGCTTCACCAGCTTTGAACCTTGTCCTCCTGTTAAAATGTGGCTTCAGGGGTAAAACTAATCTTTACAGCTGCCAGACAAAGAACGACAGACAGTAAAAACGTGACTGTCTGTTTTCCACGCATATTGATTTTTGGTTTTTGGAAATTGAAGACAACAGCAGACTGACATCATGTTAAGTACTGTGTTCTAAAAGTTACAAAGACAAAACTATTTAAAATGTTATTTAACAAAAAAACAGACAAGTTATAATCCAAACAGTGTAGTGCTTGGATTATCATTTGCAAAATTACAGGCTCAATAATCCTCTGGTCTGATGGCAACAGCACTGTAACTGGCTGGTAATTGTAAAACCCTCAAAGGGAAAAATAATCAAATATGCCAAATACACAAGCAATGAGAATTTAAATAACACCAACCAACACCTGCAATGCAGACTTTATGTCTGTCAGGTTCACAATAAACTCAGTGTTCATAATGTTGAGTTTGAATTTAGTGCAAAACTCATGTTGGTAACACTTCACTTTAAATTTAGTAATTTTCACATCTTATCCAGCAAGAAAAAGGGACCAGCTTGTGCAGCAAATACAGTATCCTCCATCTCAAAACCAAAATTGAATTTCCTTAGTTGGAGCCAGTTCACAAACAAATGCGCAATATTTTTTTGAATGTTCCCACAGTGAATGGTACTTACTGTGGTGTCACTGGTGGTAACATAGTGCAGTATTTCTGTAGTGCCCCAGCCACTCACATACTTGTAGCACTTCCACACACACAGTATCAGGTAGAACTGGAGACACAAGAAAAACACACACTATTTTCAGACAATGATCAAATTTCAAGTAAAAAAAACTGTTTAAAAAAATACCCAATAATAGTCAACCATGTCTGCATTCATTTGGGTTGTATATAATCATCAATGCGATTTTTTAAGTGGAAATTCCTAAATACTTTCATTTCATTTCATTACTGTTTGAATAACTTAAAACATTTTCATAGTTACCATAATTAGTTATTCTCATTTTACCTTGATAATAAGTATGCATCCAATAAAGAGCAGCACAGTAACGACCAGGTGAATAATGTTGACATCAGCCACCTCCTCTTTGTAAGGAAAGTCATCAGGCTGCAAACAAGAAGAGCGTTTCTGTAAATGATTGGTATATTACACTATATGTGATCACCTTAACAAGCTGGGCAGTGACTCACCAGCTGCTTCACATAATCCTGGATGGAGCCGGGACTAAACAAAAGACTTAAAAACACAAGAGCATTCAGAACCAAGTCGAACAGCTCGTAACACAGAAACGGGATGATCCAGGCCGGTCGCATCTGAGAAAACAAGGAGTGATTTTGTCAACTACTGTAGATGTTTTTTGCATTTGTAAACATTTTTAAATGTGTTCCCTGGAGGTTAAATAGTCTGCAATGCATTTCCTATGGAGAAATTAGTGAAGGCAGAGAAATGTAGTTAACCATCAGTACCTTCACTTTCAAATAGAATCTGACGTTACTCTGCACTAGATATGTTTTCAATTTGCTAAAATTAGCTGTTATTCATGCCTTGTGATATTTGGTGGCTAATGTCTCTAATGTAGAAAATGCATTGTAGTCAGTTTAATTTCTGGGAACACAAAGACTGTTTACAAATTCAAAAAGGATCCATGTGATTGATCCAGTTACCTTGTATGCTCCATATGTTGCCATGCCACTGATTATTATCATCAGCAGAGAAATAGCTGAGACGATGTACAGCGTGTCTGAAACAGAGACATTAAATTCACCAGTTTTTGTAACAGCAATGTAAAAGTCAGTTATGTCAGCTGACCTCATATCAATCAGCAGATAACTAACTCAAGCTAAAGTAAGTTGTGTCTATATATAGACTAAGGCTGGCCCAGAATTCAGTAATGGGGCTGCTTAATCCTCTAGATTTGGGGCGATACAGTCATTCCCAATAAAACCCTGAGCTGGAAGGCTCCCTGTACACCTGTTGCTAAGAAGACTTAGAAGACTAGACACATGGACAGTAGGCTCCAGTCTGTGTGTTTGTAGTCTGATTAAAAAGGACATCTCCTATTTGTTAGGTCTGTGTATAATATGAGCTGTCAATAGTCACTGAACTAACCACCAGCAGAACCAGTTCATTTTTACACAATTTATAATGATTTATAATGACATTTCAGATTTTGATGTCACCACTGAGATTGAGAATCACTTAAATTGAGAACCAGATAGCTCAGAGGAAACACACGCAAACACACAGAGAACACAGAGGCCTTGTATGTCTTTTAATATTATATCTAGTTGTTGTTCCTGTACATAATGTTGGTTGGTATTGCCCCAGGACGTTTACACTTTAGCAGTTAACTTTATACAGTGCACAGTGCAGTTGCCAATTTGGAAAAGAAGAAGCAATATTTATTTTTCAAGTAAGTAGTTTGCAACCTCAATGACAATGTGCATACCTACACAGTGGAAACAGAAATGGGCTAAATTGCACTTATGGGGACGAGAGTGAAGCGCTTGTAAAGTACCTGGCTAACTGGCAATTATTACATTCTATTTGTACTGAAAATCATATCTGATTACATTACATGCACACACACACACATAGAGTAGCAGTACATCTACACACGTTCAACTTTTTTGGAAAAAATAAGTTATTTTATTGGTCCTATTATCAAGGAAAGAAATGGGATTTCTCCTGTCGTCTTCTTCAAACTGAGGCATGTTAATGGACAGTGTACTTCTGTAAAGAATGACTCACCTATCTCTAAATACCTCTTTTTACAGCATTACTGCTGCATCCTTTTAAAGTAATAGCCTGGTGCACTACTTACTGCCGTCATCCATGACATCCAGGTCATTGGCCAACTCAGCACTGATCAGGTGGTACTTGTCAGGATCACAGAGTGCCGTGAGCAGGATGGTTAACACCACCACATTGATGAGCTTAAGAACAGAGCACAGATGGACACAATATTATCACACAGCAGGGGTCAATACCATGTACAGGTGACACGGTTATGAGCAGCTAAACAGAGATCCTTAAGACTTTGTTTTGGTCCGTAGCTCATTATACAGATGACTCATTGATGAAGTGCAGTGGAATGTTCTGGAATAGACGGTGTGACACAAAAGCTGGTACCTGAGGAGGCCTGGCGATAATTTATTCATAGGAAGCAGAAGAGGATTTTTCCACTTCGTGTTTGGTTTAGTTTTCCCTCTCTGACATGTAAACAAACTACTTCTTAATTATTATATTACCACAGACATTAAGGCCAAACTATCTTTGTCAAATACCAGTTAACCTATTTTTCACAGTATTAATTTGCTTTATCTTGTTTAGAAATGATCAATATGAGAATATTCATAATTGGAAATATCCACATTTTTTGTACATTGATCATCTTTCATGCTCTTTTATTAGGCCTACACATTTAACTTGAAAAAGATAGACAACCTTAAAAGAGACGTTATAGGCTACAACAACTGTAGAATGAAACGTTAGCTTTTTTACCTCATAAATGACTAGAGGCTAAAAATCAATAATTTTGACGTGTTTTAGTCGCTTCATCTGTTGTGCTGCAGCTAACAAACACAGTGGAGGAGAGAGAGGCGGTGCTTACCATGTACCAGACCCCTAGGATGATTGTCCCTGTGCGGACATGACAGCACAGGCAGCAGCTTGTGGAGGACCAGCGCATTGGAGACAGCGTCATCTTTCCCCGTTCAATTTACCGATGCTCACGACTGTAAATACATTGATATAGGTTCAAATCATAGAGTCCACGGCACGTATACGCCCACTCAGAGACAGCTCCTGCGGGGAAATGCCTGTGATGAGGTCTGTATGGGTGCTTCTGCCCCCGCGCTCAGGATTAACGACAGACGACGTCAAGTTAGCGTCAAAATAAATGCTTTCCGGTTTCAGAATAAAATTATTTCAATGTTTGGTATAGAAAGTACAATACATCTCTAAACAAATGTATTGTTATTCATTAGTCGAAAAGTAAAGTTATCCAAGAAAAAAACTGACTTTGAGACTTTTTATTAGGAAACTTTGGAGCATGGGGCAGAATTGTTTAATCAACTGTTGTTCTGCCATTTAGACCACTGGGTAGTTTGTTGCCAATACAATCCTTCCACCTGCAAGATTTATTTCTACAAACGTGTATATTAAAATTATTGTAAAGGGCCCAACAAATAAATACCACAATGTGCATCCATTTATGTCATGTTAGCCCACATTAACACCAACAGCTTGACACATCACTTATGCTTCAAGGGAGACAGAAAGGGCCAATCCGGTGATATAACAAAATCCCTATACTTTCCAGAAAGTACGAGTATTTTCCACAATTTGCCGGTGGGTTGTACTTGTAATTAGAAACATAACAATGCGGCTATTAACTATACTGTAATAATCCGACACGTCTTTCTTAACCCTGAATAAAAGCCACTATGACCCACTTTTTTACAAAACCAACATTTATTTAAAATGTAAGCGTTATGATTGACCTGCTGTATTGCTTTGGCTTCTAAATTGTGGGTCAGTAGCAAAGTTGACCATGAAGGTGGGGCCGGTTAAAATAAGTTAAGTCTAATAATTAAATGATTGAACATCCAGTCCACTATAAAGGGTTTACAGTGGTATACAAATAACTATAATAAAGTGATCAGTAGTAAAGTTAGGTCCCACAACCAAACCAGATGCCAGTAAACATAAAATGATGGTTGATGTAAATAAATCTTCACCTCAAACTCCAGAATGTAAAAAATGGTCTTTATTTAGTCATTTTTACATATGGCTTTCACATTTCTTTTATTACAAACAGGTTGTACAAAAGATTCTCAGGACCTTTGGACCAACCACAGACAGAGGAGGACAGTAATGGCCACAAACAACACAGTCACAAAAAAAAGAAACAGTGGTACTTACGAGATCCGACGAGGGACAAAAATGATGTGCTCAACAAAACTTATCGGACCTGCATTTAAAATTGTGAACTTGTGTTATCACCCAAAAGCCCTCGTAGTTTGTACCATTATAATAGGACCACTAAGAAAATTGGCCAGTAGTAAGTTGTGCCCCAGTGTAGTTCAACCAGATCTAAAACATGTTTCAGTCTCTGCTAAGACAATTTTCAGTCATCTGTCACCAACACATCAAATTAGCAAAACATGATCATTATTTTCTATACTACTATACAACTCCTTCAATCAGTTTT
>JAVQKG010441107.1:0-10995 GCA_036025885.1 Hypseleotris bucephala | reverse complement strand
AATGGCTCAATTAAAGTGCTCCAAATAATTATTATTAATTAATAAATTATTATTTATCATAGAAGGACCAAAGTCAACATATGTCAGTGTCTTCATTA
The DNA here is from genome assembly GCA_036025885.1 of Hypseleotris bucephala. Taxonomy (NCBI): domain Eukaryota; kingdom Metazoa; phylum Chordata; class Actinopteri; order Gobiiformes; family Eleotridae; genus Hypseleotris; species Hypseleotris bucephala. Next base: position 10,897 of record JAVQKG010441107.1, on the reverse strand, counting down.
TATGTAACTGTCCAGAAAGTTAAAAAAAGATCTGGCAAAAACTTTCCGAGTTATTGCATTCTCAGGTTTAAGCTTAATTAATTAATTACTTAATTATTATTTATCGCAGATGTACCCAATTTTAATCACTTCTTTGCTGGACATGTCCTGACCTTCGCTGAAAGTTTCATCCAAATCCGCGCAGTAGTTTTTGCGTAACACATACACAGCCACACACACGCCAACGGAGGCAATCACATAACCTCCTGGCGTTGGTAATGAAGGTTAAGTCAAGTTAAAAAAGTTTAATTACAATATTTTTAACTAAACAAGTTTCTTCTTTTGTTTCAAAACAGCCCAAAGCCAGGCTATAGTCCTACGGCACGAAAGGTAAGACATTACTTTTTTTCCTCATGACCTTCTGCCAAAAGCACAGCTGATTGCTATTCCGAGTATTTTACACACTCACTGTTTTTAGGTAGGTTGTGCCAACAACACGGCTCAGTAGAAATTATAATGCATTTCCTACCTGCTGGTTGAGCTCTATCAGCTCGGCATCTCCTCCGTTGCGTGTGACTGGAGGCCTACGTGCTGTAGCTATCTGCCTCTGGGGAGGAGGGACACACTTAGGCCCTGTAGGAGATGTTCTCACGGGACCTAAAACACACAAAGATACATGTTACAAGTTTATTTACAAAATAAGAAAAAATACTTGCTAATATAATATATAATATAATAATAACTGCTTAACTTATCATTAAGATTTATCTATTCACATCCAAGCTTCATGCTATGCCATAGCCCTAAACCAGCCAGGCACAAAGCCAAATATTACACTGCAGTTTCATCTTAAGCTGTAAATAACTACTTGAGCAGATAAACATATACTTAAGTCACATGGATTTGTCATTATTTTTTACAGTTGTCTAAATCTTTAAACATTAGCCCATATTGTCTGAATATGTACTACTTTTAAATAAAATATTTTACACATAGATTTTAAACCTACACTAAGGACACCAGTATAGTTTGTGTTGCACACCAGATGCACCATGTATATCTAATAATAAAATCTATCTATCATCTACCATAATTAATTAAGTTATGAAGCACTAGGATTCAACCATAAACCACCCATAGCAGCTTCAATGAGACAATGCTCACAGCACACAGACATGCTGATGACTGCGGTTACCTGGACGAGATGGTCTTTTAGGTTTATGATGATTGACACCTGGGTTAGAGTGGGATGTGGCATGAAGATGAGCATGAAATCACACACATCTGACTGTCTGTGTCTATCCTACAACGACTACTATAAATCAGGAAATGGTTGGTAGAGAACTGTCTCTGTAGCCAAAACCTTGTGTTAGTGCTTGTATGTACCTGGGTTAGGTGGTGGTGTTGCCTCAAAGCTCTGTCGAGACTGAACTGGGTCATACTCTTTCCCGTCATAGTTTGCATCAAAAAACCTCTTAAACCATTGAAGAAACTCAAAGTTGTCCTGAAACTTTCCTTTCACCAGTCTCTCCACTGGGATGATCTGTAAGTCATTAAATACAATTTACTCCTAGTCTCCTTCTTGTTTTTAAGTATTTAAGTCTTTTCGTTACTCAATTAAAATAGACATTTTGGTTAATTTGGATTTTTTTACCTTGTCAACATTCATTCTTTTGAAAGCAGCCTGTAAGACCTTGAAGTTGTGGATATATTCATGCTCCAACTTAGAGTTAAACTTGACTTTCTTCAACAGTATGCAGCCAGGGAAAAGCATGTCCATAAACTGACAATAAGCTGATCCTGGAAGATATGAATCACAGTCAAAAATGACAATTACTGGTAATCATTAATGTTACACAGTAATAACAACAGAGTTGTTTACCTGAACATAGCTGCTCAATCTTTGTGAAGGTGAGCTGTAGCGAGTCATTGACCCATGCCAACATGTCATGGCGACTCAGGTTGTCTACGTTCATAGACGTGGAGTACACATTCACCGCCATCCTCAAGCTTTTCAGAAAATAAAACTGCATTTAGTTAATTTTGTCAAAGGTTACCCTTAAATACAAGCAGGCTCCAAAACAAATAGGACAACATAATGATGTGTGGATATCAGTTAGTACAACGTAGATCAAGCTCCATGACATAATAGATTATTACTGCCCACAACTACAGTTAAGTGTTCAGTTAATCACAATTGGGAATATATCTTTGTCTTATTATGGTATAATTAAACACATTTTAGAAAGTGTACTCACCTGCACTGTGGTTGAGTGAGAGAGAGCTTTATGAACTGGTTTGTGCTCAGCCACCTTAAGAGACCTACAACAGTAAGTGTATACGAATATTTGAAAAAGGCTAAGCAAAGAAATAAATAAATGACTAAATACAAACCAGCGGAATATTATTTTACATTTTATTTGCAATATTGTATTTTTTAATGAACACAACATTCCTACTTTAGGATCTTATTTTAAAATAAATGCAGTTTGAAAGTGTCTCCAGCAGAAGCCCCACAGATGTACGAGCTCCAGTCACTAGTTCACTCGCTCGTTCATTAATCTGCCTCAGTTAATCCTCTTCAGCTTCAACACGCTGTAACTCATCACAGCTCACGCCGGCAGCCAAAATCCCCCCTAACTGTATCCAATAAGGCCAAAAAAAAAAGACCACAATCTGAGCTACGATTTATCATAGCGACAGAGACCAAGAGAAGTCCAACTAAACTGAAGCATTTCCTGTGAAATACTGCCTCCAACATAAACTGTTCCAGGATGTCGCGCTCCACAATCAATTCCTGTCTCCTGGGCTTCACACAGCACTGCATCCAACACATTTTGTAGGTGTCTCATTTTATTAAATGTTATTATTCAAGTTCTGGTGTAAAAACAAGATACATAGTTATATGTCAAAAAAGCAGTTAATAATTTATAATATCTGGTCTTCATATAAATTGAGAAAAAGAAATTGCTGGAAGTTTCTAGATAAAAATGTTTTACATTAGTTAGGCATTAGTCAACACATGTAGTATTTACAAAGAACTTCTATTTAAAGTAATTCAATTATTTGTTAGTCCTGAAAAGCTATAGATAGACAAAATGAATATATTGTTTATGTACTTATTTAATATTTATTACATATTTATAAGTTCTTACTTGGATAACAGCAACAACACTCTCATTGTAAAAAAATAAAAGTAATTTCACTTGTCAGTGAATATTAAATGCAGCCTTTAATTCAGTGGCAAGCACTAATGCAATAGAGACGGACACGCCCCCCTTTGAAGACACCTAACTGTATCTAGCATCACATGTTGTCAGAAGGGCCCTTACAGCTTTTATATAGCTTAATGTTTTATGACTTGAATTCATTTGACTTGTCAACATATTTTTTTTTTTTATAAAAGTGATATTACTATAAAACATATTTTAGCTTAAACTTTTAACCCTATTGGTAATTTTAGTTATGTATAAAAAACTAGGTTAGTAAATTTGTAACCTTTGTTACTACTGAAATGTGAACTTTTATTAGTACTTTATAAAACAGTGTTATAAACAGTGTTCTAAACCAGGGCTCCTGCTTTATCTGCTCTATTGTAACTGAACATACAAGGTTGTAAAAATATAAATACAGGTTCTTGCAGGGAACCCAGAAAGTGCAACATACACATACACATTAGTAGCCATAGCTAGCCCATTGTGTATCGTATAGCCTAATAATAACAATAGAACAACTTCAGATTTGGATATTTCAATTACGGAGAGAATAAAAGATAAAGCAAAATCAAGCAGACGTCACTTAAAACAAACAGAAAAACAAACAAATTCAACATTATTGTGGAAAGTAATACAAATGTGAAAAGACAAGGAAACTGCATGCATAGGCAAAACACCATAACTGCAAAAGAAAGAGCAAAGATCAAAAAATAAAAATAAACGTAAAAATGATTACTACAAAAACACTTGTGTAGTACAGTTCTCAATGGGTCCCACTGTGATTACCTATTCCCCTGATTTCCCCTCTCAGCCCGGTGCCAGTCTGTTACATGGTCGCTCCCATGGATTCAGTATTGTATCGCTAGCTCCAGGCTAATTGCTAACGCTGCCTCATGGATTTTTCCAAGGATATGGTTTATATTTGTGCATTCAAATTGCGTCTATCTTTTTCACTTTCATGTAAGAGGTTCAAAGTAAATACACATGAAGGCAAGTACAGGGGTAAATGGGAGTATTATCCTAACGTTACCCCCCTCTGGAGGCCTTTCCGTTAAAACACAGGCACATTACCCGAGAAAGAATGACAGCGCTGTCTGCGTCTGCCGGGATAGTATTTAGAAGTATTTATCCGACAAATAAATAATGGCTATGGTGATAAAACCTTATTAAAAGAGTGAAAGAACACATTTTAAGTTATGTGGATTAGATTATACTCACTGAAATGCCACAGTCTATATCACGCCGCGGTCCCGTTGTTCAGATGATGGCTTTTCTGTTGCTATAACCCGACTCTTACCTCAGCAAGTTGCGCCAGACTGCTCCCACCTAAGCCGCTCACACTGCGCATGCGCGATGCAGTTGCAGCGTTTTGCATTACTTTAAGTGCAACTGACGTCCCACAACCAGCCATGTTGGGGAAAATGTCCGGTCCAATACATCCATGGGTCCCACCAACGAACCATGTTTGGTCGTCAACCTTATTTTTGCTGCCAAAAATATTATAATTTATAGTTTATTATATGCACATGATATATTTTGCATTGTCATAGACTTTTTGTCCAAGCCAAATGCATTGGTCCCGTTTCTTTGTTTTCTGTGCATGCCATTGTCGTGCTGTTACCATAACGTTATCTTCTATCTTATTTTTATTATTATTTTAGTTTTATTTTATGCTATTTTGTATAGGGACTAATATTTATGCGTTTATTGCTGGAGGTATTTATTCATGTATTGCAATTATTAATTTGGGGACAAAAGTTGTCATTTAGGTATACAATGATAACATCACTGGGGGGAAATAATAATTATAATTAATAATAACACGTTTTTTTTCTTGCTTTTTTAATTATTTTGTGGTAAGAAACAAGCAGCCACATATTCAACAGTTTCACTGCCCAACACAACAATAATCTACAAACACACAGCCACTGAGCAGTTAATGCCTTCAAAACAACAATAAAACCATGTCATAGATAATAGTAGAAAACAGCACCAGTTGTTGTCAATCAGGGAGATGACGCCCCTCAAAGGTAAGTTCATGTGGTGCTTTTCATGCACAGCGTTAATGTGGCACAGGTGATCCATGTTGGCACATTTCTTCTTTCAACTAAAATATAAACATCCTAAATATACACAGACAAGATGATGTGACCACATATAAATATAATACTGCTATAGCACAGACAGACAGTATCAGGAGGTGAGGAGCAGTCTTCGCCAGTGCAGCTCAGTCATTCTGCCTGTGGGGACTTGACCAGTAATCCCTTTAGTTTCATAAAACAAAGGTAGGTAGCTTTGTCAAATCAATCTGATGCTACTGAAAGCACAGCCTATAGGACATATAATAAACCAGTAATTACATGTGAACTGATTTCCAAATGATTTCCATATGCTATAATGGCATAATGATATGTTAAATGTTCTAGCAGCTTAAATGTCCAACAGTGTAATGTTGGCCAGCTCTGCTATGTGAGGGCCACATGTATTTTTAGCATAAGCACCTTCAATTAGAATCGAAAAATAGAGAAGGCACTATTTAATTTGTCAGTGATAAAAGTAACACCGTGGTCATCATAGTATAGGCTATCCTATACTATGATTAAAATTTGTAAACATGATCCCACATTTTTTCTCTATGTTAATTTCAAGAATCTAAAAAGAGCATCATGCATTGCACAAGACAGATTTAAATAATTCAAATTTTGCCTAATCAGTTTATCATGTCCCCTTCATCATTACTAAACAATAGGGAGCTTACAAATCTTTCTTCTTTGCCAGGCAGTACATAAAGCCTACAGTAGAGAATAGCTGGGGTCAAGCACAGATGTGTTTGAAGCAGTTGGATTTCATCACCACACGGCGGAGATCATCCATTGGTAATAACTGTTAAGAGGACACCACAGTGCAACACGAAGAGGGTGATTTAGTCAAAAAAAAAATCCACATTATCTTCGTACAAGTCGCTGTAATAATGCTGTACTACATGGTTTTTAAGTGACTGAAAGGTTAATAGATAAATCAATCGTTCCCAGGCTACTAATTTTAAATAATTCAGTTAGCATTAATTACGTTTAAACCACTAAAAACTGTACTGGTTTTTATATAATTGATAATGGTGCATATATTTTGATTTCAGCAAAGCATTTTAACACTCCAGTCAATCAGTTAAGACAATCAAGATGAGTCAAACTCATTTTGGAAATAGATAATCACTTTATCAATCATAGACTTGCAATCTATAATTTACTTTCTTATTTTATTGACTATTCCCTTAGCTCTTATGACTGTAAATCAGTGCAGTTTTTGTGGTTGCTCAGAAAAATAAAATACAAAACAATGAGGCTCGGAGTTGCACATTTTCCATGACCAGTTTACCAAATACCACTGGAGCGACCGCCAGGAGGGGCAAGGATTCGGGCCGAGGACCTCTTAGGGATGTGGTCATCAACTTGAGTTCCTGAGCAAAAAAAAAACATACATTAATACAATCCTATAGGCCTATATTTTTAGATGTAAATTACAATTGTACCTGAAAGGCTGAAAGAGGACTCATGGAGGTCTCGGACACCCTGGTGCACCCGCACACCTTTAGGGGTTTCTCCGTCAATGGGGCCAAGGCCAAGCTCTTTCTTCATAGTAACCGCAATCTTAGCCACATCGCCAGAGTAGGGATCCCTTTCAACTCCTTTATACATCTGGGTCTGTGACAAAAAGGAAAACACCTTGTTGATGCCAGAGATCAAGTTTGAGACAACAAGGACAACTTTAGCTCAAACATTTCTGAATGCACAATAAAGCAGAAAACAATACATTAAGGTGTCCCTAATAAAGTGGACAGTGAGTGTAAATAACTTGATTTAAAAAAAGTAAAAAAGACGCAGCTCTCCTGAAACACTCAACAACATTTGAACACATAAAATGCTTAACAATGAAAAATGTGGAGAAATGCAATCCCTTAAATGTTTTACAAAGCTGCAGAGAGTAATCTTGAGCACAGCTGATGAGATAAAAATAGAGGCAGGAAAAGTGGTACAGCACAATGTACTAATTAGTGCTGAAATCAAACTGAAGCGGGCAGAGGGTGAGAGAAGGAGGGTCTGATAGCAGCAGGAAAGAGAGCATCAAAACACTAAGTGAAAGCAAGTAGGCATAAAGCTGTTCCACAGACAGCTAAACAGGGGTATCAGAAAACATATAGGGTAATGATGGGGACAATGTTGGATTACTTTGCAAGATAAGGGCTCTACTAAAAATCTATCAGCTTATTTTGATTTTATTTGCTATGCTTAGTTTGAACCTCAGCCAGTTTGTCTTGAGAAGGGAAATACGTAATAAAGTGGCCAATGTTATCATATTAAGGATTGAAGTAAATATGGGTCAGTTTACTGTGTCAATATTTGTATTTTACCTTAATGCCTATCTGAAATACCCTTTTAATCATCATACCTTTTCTCTCTGCACCATCTTCTTGTAGAGGTAGTCGGGGAAGATACGCTGAGGGTAGAATTTCCCAGAGCCCTCGGCGCACATGAACACACCGTTTTCACAAACCAAACGCCCTCGACTGATGGTGACCAGAGGGACACCATGGCACCTCAACCCTTCATACAGGTTAAAGTCTCCGCCCTGCACCTGGGAGGTAACGGAAATGGTCCTGTACAAAGAAAAAACAAAAAAGTAATTTAGTAAATCATGTTCAAATATTGTTGAAGCACATACAGTATATGTTCAAATTTCTAACCTTGTTGCATCTGGGTCCCAAACAACCACGTCAGCATCAGCACCAGCAATGATGCGACCTTTACGTGGGTACAAGTTGTAAATCTTGGCAGCGTTAGAGCTAGTCACAGCCACAAAGCGGTTCTCATCCATCTTTCCTGTCACCTAGAAGCACAATTCATGATTAAATGCAAATTGTAACCATTATTACATGTTTTATTGTGCATATAATATTTAGGATCTAATTTTAAAATCAAACGAAACTAATCAAGCCAAAAAGAGTCACAAGCCAAAGTGCTTCTTTTGCCAAATGAACAATAGCCTGTGCCAAATGAATGCAAACCACTGCACACTAGAAGGCAGATGAGTTGATCTGATAATATGGGGGCTAATACTGTTTTAGACCCAGGGTACACAGTTAATCGCAGGGTTAACACATATATTTACAACTACAGCCTCCCACCATATCTGTATTTTAATATAGCAACTGTTTAGCTATTTAGATACTACATGTACATACCACTCCCCTCTCCCAGATGACACTCATCCGGTCCTGGACTCCAGCCACTCCATGAGGGATCTTGGTGAAGTCCTCTTTCCCCAAAGCCCTCTGCTTCACATTAAAGGGGCGATGTTCTGAGGCCACCACACTTAGAGTATCACTGGGAAAAAAGATATATTAAATTTAAATTCATTGAATGTGAATGGAAAGATCAGTCAATTATTGGTTTTGGCACGTACTTCCCCAGCAGGCCCATGAGGTATCCAGGTGTGGTGGGTTCGATGCGGAGAGGAGGAACGAGGACATGGGCCGCAGCATGAGCCCAGTCCTGGTGATAGTACTGCATCCCACTCAGCACTGCATGAGCTACTGTGGTCTCTGCATGGACCACTTTACCTGAAATAACAAGACTGGTCATGTAAAAATCTTTCTGTTTCAATAACAGTATCATACTAAATCAGCTTCTATTGTGTTTAACATTCATACCCTCCTTTCCTAATTACATTTTAAAGGTGTAGTCTTTAAGTTAAAAAACAAAAATACAAAATGCTTAAAATTGACATTCTGACCCTGTTCTATGATGTAAAGTAGTTCGTCTGTAGTTCGTCTCGACTACTATTGGTCACACATGGTAAACCACAAAATAAGAATTATGACAGATTACCCACTTTACATCATAGATCAGGTTCAGATAAATATATATATATATATATTTCTAACATTTTTAATTTAAGAAACCTACAGATTACACCTTTAATCTTCAAAATATTACCACATTTCAGAATTTTGTGTGAATATACAATATGTATTGTAATACCTTGCATCTTGGCAGCAGCGACCATGTCTCCAGCAGATGTACTAGACACATTGACCAGGTAAATCGGGCAGCGAGCCTGGGTAAACAAGCATGCTCAATCATAAGCTTATTGACACAGGATATTAAACTCAAAGGTTGTGATTACTTACTCGGTTTGCAATAGTAATAGCTCTATGGGTGGCCTCTGACTCCAGCTGCAGACAGACAATGTCAAAGAATTGTCAGATATACAAAAATAAAACGCAAGCGACCAACACAATTGAGTCTTTTGAGGTGACTATCAATTTTATTTACTATATCTTTCTGCGGACGAAGCATTGTGTCTCCCTAACTCTGCCTAGTTCAGATTCTTACCATGTGAGGTAGCCAGACAATTTAGTTTTACAAAAAAAATTCTAAAAATCTATATCTATCATATCAATTGTAAGTTTATAATTAAAAATGCGTTGGCTATGTATCATTACCTCTTCAGGCCGGCTGATCTCAATACCTTCTGGTCCACTAATGCCCAACTCGAGAGCCTCTTTGGCACCCTGAAATACAGTATATTCCATATAAACAATAATTTGACATATAAAAAATGTTGTGTTTTTTCAAGTAATACAAACCTCTGCCACCAGCTCTCCGTTCTCAGCGTGGACTCGAGCGATAGCCCCGATGTCCTTACAAGTCTGCAGAGTCTGGTACAGTTCCGAGTCCCTCAGCATCATCAGGTCTTTGTAGGCCATGTACATCTGGAACGAGTTCACGCCATGTTCCCGCGCAAGGGTCTCCATCTCATTACGAACCTAAAACATCACGATGTAGAACAGAAATGAATAAGGTGGTCTAATATACTATTCAAACAAAGTGCGCTATGTTAAGTTAAATGTATAGTTAAAGAATATAAAACATCTAGATGGATAGATTAATTATACATTGCATTTGTAGACTATGCTTAAGAACCTTTACTTTGACATTAAAATTGTATTGGAACTGATGGAACTATATACAGTGGAATAACCCAAAAAGCCTTTCATCAGTATAACAGAAAAGAGGTTACAATAAATAAGTTAGTGTAGGCAGATAGTGTAGCCATGACAAGGTGTTAAAGCTGGAGGCAACACAGAAAGGAGGTCAATTCACATCATCTTCATTTAGAAATCTGTCAATGAATATTAAGAAATTCTTAAAAACGACTGAAAATGTAGACACTTTTTACTATATTATTATTTATTATATATTCTTTCTTTTCTGCACAATTTATTAATTTCTAACTAGACCAACAGAACTAAAAATGATTATTACTTATTTGTATAGTCTGTTAAAATACACCAAATCCACTGCCTGTATGTTTTGCAGAGATTACATTGTCAGTCGTTTACTATCTGCTCCGTGTATAATATAATCTGATATGGCACACGCTCAGATCCAGCAGATGATGCGGTGCAGACTTTAGAGCCAGCGGCTGAATGAAGCACATTGACTCACACACACTGTCTAATGTGCCCACTGAGCATGTGTGTTAACCTACATCCTCTAAGGTTTAATCCAGGTCACTACACATTTCACCCATATTTTTTGAAAACGCATTTACAGCTTTATTTTCATTCATCTAATTCCATACAATTCCCATTAGAGGTTAACTGGAGCCAATTGCATTCATTTATGTTCTGCTCTTCACTA
>JAVQKG010441033.1:0-11776 GCA_036025885.1 Hypseleotris bucephala | reverse complement strand
AAGATTTTCCGATTACTCACTACACTACAGATTCACAGATTTGATTCAAGTCAGATTTGACTCAAATACCAGCGATAAAGTGCCATATTTCTCAAACTCATGTAGTTATTGATCGATGTATACCTGTCGGTATGGGGCCCCTTTCATCTTTTGAACCCCCAATCAGCTGCATTGGTAGCAATGCATGATGCTACGTCCCTGCTCCATCCTATCTCTGAGGAGAACTATCCCTGCAATAACATCTGCAGATCTGCTTAGAGCTTTAGTGTTTTGGATTGACTTTGCTACAAGCCGCCAGCAACAGCAAATGTACACTTCTGACTTGAAACCTCTTTTTCAGCGAGAGTGTCTTCAAAAATCCTTGTGTCATAAGAAAAAATGTAATAGAAAGCCTTGGAAATTTAATCTAGGTGTTCAGACAGTGCATTAGTCGGCAGAGTGTGGCTTTAAGAGAAATCAATGTATGTCTTTTATGTACATACACAGGCACTTTGATGAATTTCTGCCAGCATCACATTAGCAGCAGCTTTTTCCAGGCCTGATTTAGAATCCAATTTAGGTCGTTGTTTGTTTGTTGGTTTCTCTCCCACTTCTCTAAAAGCTAAATTTCCTCCCGTCGCTATCTCTGTCTGATTCGTGCTGTCACATCCAGTCAGGGACATTGCACTCCTTGAGAAAAACAACAATTGTGAATAGAGTGATTGGTTTAAGCTTCATGTTTATGGTCAGAAATCTGTTTTTTGTAATAATTTGTATTATGTTACAACACTGTCCGCATTATTGTCATGTTCTGTGTCACGTTGATAATTGGCATATTAAAGGGGACTCCATGTGTCCTTGGAGTCTTCTTGGTTAGAATACAAATATATTAAATAACTTGTCATTAGGGGTGGGCAATATGGTAAAATAGCAGATTCTTTTTAGGCAAGATCACAATTTAGATTTTTATCACAATTTTAGTTGACTTTGTATTTTATGTTTTACACACAAGATTGCTGCTATGTCTTCATAAAAAACTTTTGAACTACAAATTCAATGCACATCCAATCCAATGTTCATAACTATACTATTTATTTTCTTGTTTTACTCATATGAACACAGGCATTGTTAGAGTTAAAATAATGGTGAAGAGCAGAGCATAAATAAATGCACTTAGCAATCTTTCCAGATTAGCAGATCAAAACTTTAAAACACGATATTCAATCTTTTATCATCTTGTCATGTTCCTATGGTTTGATACAGTTTGTTAAAATCCACTTGATTACAGTCACAGGCCCCCTCTCTCTCTCCCCTCCCTCATATTTCTGACTTGAGTGATGGCGTCTGTGATTTCTAATGACAGTCGGAACAAATCTACAGTAATGAGGTCACATTGGGCACCTCTTTTTTTATCTTTGAAATCACCCTTCACACCTCCTTACATACAGTGTCTTGGACTCGCTGAACTAAACCATAATCTGAGCTGGACTGAACCAGATCGCTCATCTAAAAACTACAGCTATTGTACAGTCCTACTCTTTTATGCCTATCATTACTGCATAAGCAGCCAACAAAGCAATTTAATGATGAGAAGAACCAATCATAAACAACTGTAAATATACAGGAGCAGATATATGTAGCAGGACAGAAAATGTGACTTAAAAAGGATGCTAAAGTTAAAGCTCCTAAAAATGTATTCATAATATGTGTCCACTTTTTTGTTGAATTTAAAGAATTACAATATAGGATATGATTTCTTCCACATATGAAGCACTTACCCCAAATGAGCGCTTTTTCCCACATGCTGGTAAACATGTGTGTTCCCCCCATATATCCATATCCTAATATCTCTGAATCAGTGGCGCTCACATCCTGCTCATGCTAATGCAGCCTCGTCCTTCACAAACCCCTTCGCTTTATGACAGCTTTAGCATATTAATCGATTTATTTAGCTCTTCTTCCACTGTGTTTATTTGCAGACTTCTTTCCCTCTCATGTGTGATAATGCATTTATCTAAAACTGAAGGGGTATTTGTGCGAGTGTGCTTTAGCAGGGGCTCGGACTGACGCGTGTTTGTCTCGGCTTGAGCAGGATGTCTGCACCAACACATCATTACGATTTGTTCAAGCCATTAGCTTGAGGATGATGGCGAATTGCGGATGAAAAGCGGAGAGGCACGTGTTAGTAGTGTACGTTTGCGTGTGTGTGTTTTTGTGTGTTTGTGGCCCCTTGCACACACTCTCTGATGTGGTTAGTAATGTGCGGACCTGCAGGAGACGGGTCCATAGAGGGAGCCTGCAGGATAATTGCTGCCACAGTGACAGGTAGGTCTGCCTCTGCCCGAGCGGCTCGGTGGGGAAGCACAGTGTGGCATCTCTACCACCGGCCCTGTCTCCAATAAAGACACCCCCAGTAGGCTCCCTTCAGACAGTGGCAGACTTCCAGATGTTTTTATCTACCACATGTACTGGGGAGAATCTTCGGCAAATGATTTTTTTTTAAAATGACATCTTTACAATACAAGAAAATTCTGTTGTTGAGTCTGAGGTTTTTCTAAAGCAGTTAGAAACTAATGATGTATATATATCCTGCTTTGCTTGTTCTATTTTTGATAGAGCTTTTAGGATATTTGGGGCTTATAGTAGAAAATGTCAACAGGAAAACGTTTGAGAGTAGTATATACTGTTATTTTTACATTAGTCCAATAAACTGTCCTAGATCTGTGCTGGTGTTAACCTGCACTTCAGTTCAGTTCTCTCCTCAGGATTTGGATGCTTACAGTCGTCTCAGGTGTGGAAGTTTCCCTGTAGGCTGCAGTAAATAGTCTGTAGCAGAATCCTGGAGTGGTTTGTGCAGTGTCCTCCGACAGTGAGGCTGCCAGCTTGTGTTATTAGAAAAGGTCACAAAGACCAGCAGCATGGCTCTGCAGTCTGCCGGACGTATGATGGTCATGATGGCTTCAGATGTGTCCTGTTTCCTTCATGGTCTGCCATGATGCAGCGAGCTGCTCTTTTTGAGTGATTGTCACGTGTGATCTGCATGGCGTGTGTCACACATCGGCAAACTGTCATCTCTAAAGGCGAGAGTGAAGGAATGAGACTGGTCCCGTGGAGAATGCACAGTGACACCCGTGGGTTCTCCGCATCTGGACCTGCTACAATCCGACTCATTTACCCATGTGTTGCTGCTCCCCAGCCCCCTGCAGTCCGTGAAGAATTGGTGTCAGCACCTATCAAAGGCAAAATGCCTATTCTACACAGAGTGTCAGAGCAGCCACAATCTATTAATCAAGGCGCAGCCAGGAAACAGATATGTGTGTCTGCAGTGAGGCGGTGTGCCGGCTCCAGCGCTGATCCAGGTGCATTATTCAGCCATCTTTGAAAAGGCGCTCTAATAAGGAGGATGCAATTATAAATGTGTCATGTGGGTTGTGTTTGAAAGAGGAAGCCTACTTTAATGCGTTTGACACTAAGGCCGTGGTAGGGTTTGCAGTGGACACAGGATGCATGCTGATTTCACAACTCCAGAGATTATTAAAAGAACTGAAATCACGCAGTAGTCTTCATGTCCTAGTCTCTTCTCTGTTTGTCTCCAACACGTCAAACACTAAAACAGTTCTGGCATCCTAAACTGGCTGCTTTGCTCTTCAGAAAGGAGCCATTTTGTGTCAGAGTGCTAAAGGTTTGTGGTGTGTTGATTTAGCCGAATAGCAGCAGTTGGTTTGTTGGGAGCTCTGTTGGCTTATCCGCAGGAAATGATCGATCAGGCTGAATAAACAGTGAGCCAGCCAGGACCCTGCTGCTAACAGCATGCTGCCTCCATGTGACAGACATGGACCAATATGATTGGCACCGCTGATTGGATCTGAGGCATTAGTGATGTCATGGCTTTGGACTAGATGGAGGCTACATTTGTGCCTCTTTGATGGTTTCAAACTGCAATGTATACTGACATTAAAGTAAAATTACAATATACAACAAACAATGTTGATTTGTTTTTTATTTATTGAGAAAGGCTTGTGTAGGCTCACTATTTGGAGAGCACCAGCTCACACATTATATGCACTATTGGTAGTAAATTTTGATTAAATAAAAAAATACCTAATGTTTAAAATTTCACTATTAATTGTCCATTCCAAAATTATGACAAATAATCAAACCAATACAATGACTAGCTGGCTCGGGGAATATTTTTAAATTGCTTTTCTGTATTTAATATGAAATACCAAATGTAAACATGTCAATTTACCTGTCATTCTCAACGTAAACCATCAATTCTTGGCTGCATAATTTCTCATCTGATCGATTAACCAGCGAAGATGGAGTATTAGTGTTGAAGGACAATGTATTCAAGTCTCTTGATTCACCTGAGGCTTCTCTCCACTCTGTCCTTGTTTCAATATTTTATTAATTTATTTTTAGGGAGAGGTTTTCTGATTTTATGTCTTGATTCAAATAAACCATGCAACAGAATAATGACACACAAACCATAAGCGACAGACAAAGAGCTCCTGGGGGCTGTGGTGGGGTTGTCTGGGGAACAATGGATGCATGTGTGCTATGCTATTATGTTATTTATAGGATGTTTATCAGAGGCCATAATAACCCTTTTTATATTAGTCTTTTGAAGGTACAATATAATCTCCCTCTTCATGATGAACAAATAAGGAATTGTATGTATGAGGCTTGTTTACAATTTGATTTTTATTTCCACTGACTGATAAGGGGTCACACAGATGGTATACAGTATATAATAAATGCACTTCTTAAACCTAAGCGAAGACGAGCCATATTGTTTTTGCACCTTGGATTTCTCAGTGCAATTCGGGATAAAAAAAAAAATTGTTTTAGACCTAGTTTATGCCTATCTCAGATACTATATTTAAGACTCACTGTTCTCTGGTTTAGCCCTGGTTTAGACCTTGTTTATGCCCGCTTTAAAGCCTTGCTTTAGTCCTGCTTTACATCTTTTATTTAAGACGATAGTGAAGGTTTTCATTCATCCAGGCCCTTTTTTAACCATCAAGAATCTTTTATTTAATTTAGACCCTGTTTGGGCCACTATTTAGTTTTATTGCTAGTTTAAACTTGCTTTATTCATACAGGTTCTCCCTTAGATTCCCCCCAAATTTTAAAGTATATATTTTAGACCTGGTTTATTCCTAGCTTATGCCTACTTTTGTACTGCTTTAACTGAAAAGTAATATGAATTGCTTTTTTTGGGGTCTTGGAGAACCCACACTAAAACAGCCCTAACAACGCCCCTGTTGCCATGCGTGTTATCAGTTGGGATCAGGTGCGCCCCCCTACCCCTCTCACAGCTCTGATAGGTAGAGACAGTCATCATATGTGCTCGGGGAAAGTGATGGGCGGAATGGCAGCTTTAATATCGCGCCGATTGCCTGCTGATAAGGCTAACGGCTGCGGAGAGGCGTGAGCGGCAGCCCTCCTCCGCAATAAACACTTTCATTTGGTTTGGCTGGAGTGACGGATAGAGCGGTGAGACTGTTTGAATAGAAGACCTGAGGAACAGCGGAGAATAGGCCGAGAGAGAGAGAAAGATGGGACGCACGTGGATGTTATTCAATATTAACAGATCAATCAGCAACTATGAAATATGTATTTTGTCAACACTACAGATCTGGTCAAAAGGCAGCATGATACCAACAGAACTCCCAGACAGTACAGCTGGTTGTGATGCTGGCTGAGCTAACAGATGCATATCAAATGAGTTCAACATAATCAGTAATATCATGAACTACACCACTGGGAAACACATGACCAATACAGCCTTAAGGAGTCAATGAAAAGAGCCAAAGATATCAGAGGAGTTTACTTTCTATGGCTACACACACTAAATAAAAAGTCAAAAATACAATTTAACATGAAGGCGTAAATGTTCCTCAGCTTTAAACTGTAATTAATTATTTCCCCTCATACCTTTCTCAAACCCAAAGAAGCCTGTGTTTCGCATTATTCTGTATTCACACAAATCATCATTTTAAAAATCAATTCATCGCCAATTAGTTGGTTTCTTACTGAGAGACGATGGCCATCATCACACATTAGTGTCAATCACTAGTTTTTTTGTCGGCATCATCAAAATAAAATGTTTAACAATATACAATTAGATTGAAAAACATAGGAGTGCTAAGCTAACCTCCACCACTGATACCAGGCGCCCCTGCTGCCAACACATGCCACATAATGTGTCTCCTGAATCTGAATTAACCATGACATAAGTGTGTCGTTTATCAGACAAATGGACACATATATTCATGACTTTAGGCTCTGATCACTTCACCATAATAATTTCTAAATGTTTATTAGAATCTATGATGATAATTTTAACATGGCTGTATAGTTTGCGGCATATGGCGGCAAGGAAAGCGACATTTTAATCAAATTACCCTACATGGCAGGGCCATTTGCTTTGAGCACACATGCAAGGGAGGCAATTCAAAAGGTCACATAAAATCGAGCTAAAATGTTTGTTTATGAGTGTTTTATGCATTCGCTCACTCATTAGTGTGCATGTAAAGAAATGGCAATGATGTTTTGAATTTCTTCACCTATAGATCCGTGATTGGAGTGGCCTTTTAGCCTCCTTCAACAAGCACTTGATGAGTTTCTCAGATGTGTTGCAGGGACACAAATAAAGGCGACGTTAATCTAAGCGTGTTACTCTTGAGCACGAAGATATGTTGAATAAAGAAAGAAGGAGTTATGAGATCAGGCTTGTTACAGTAAAGGAGGCTATAGGTGATGTTTGATGGATCCTCACAGTGTATAGAAGCTAATACAAGTTTAAAGTTAATATGAAAAGAGAGAGGAGTCAAGTGTGAAGCCACAATGCAGAGGAAGATAAGTTATTTTATTTATTTGAAATTATACTGACAGTTGGCAAGTAGTCGCTTAGTAGACTAATCCATCTCTGAGGTCTTAGTCCACAAAAAATGTATTTGTTGATTAGTAACATTTAAACTGTATCAATAAGGTTTGTCAGATTTTGTCCTTGATAACTTTTGTCTTTTATTTGATTTAACATTTCTGCAGCACTTTTTGGTCTTTGTAAGTTAAAATATATTTTACTGACATCTCTTCTTAATATGTTCTGTAACCAAAAAATTTTCATTGTTTGTGTTGGTATCTGACAAGCCCACTCTCTTCACAATATTGCCTTAGTCAAGTAATCATTTTTCTGGGAATTACTTCGGTCAACAACTTCTATGGTTGACACCAATGCTATTAGTAATCTTTTCCTGTCAGCGCGTCAAACCTCACTTTACATACATTTCTTTTTCCAATTCCAATAGCATATGTTTTGGTCTATACATTTATTACTTTTCTGCTTTTCTGATTACAGGTCATGGATGACAAGGGTCTATCCCAGCAACTATGGGCCTTGGGCGAGGTACACCTTTGACAATTCAGATTTTGATTCAAGCTTACTTTCTTGTAAAAAAAAAAAGCCGGCTGTCCACTAACTAGGTTGCTGGTTAGATCCCCACTCACACCATTTTATCCTTGGGTGACAGACTTCAACCTCACAGGTGTAATATATTAGTGTGATTGGTGTATGTGTGGTAGTGCTCGGGGAGACCGCCATGTCTGTCATTGGTTGTACCACACTGCAAAATGTTCCCTTAAAAGGTGTTGTTCGTAAGTTCTCAAAGATATGATGTAAAGTAAGTAATTTGTCATAATTATTATTTCACTTTGTCCCTCCCCTTGCCTCTACTACAGCAACATCAGGTCAAGTCTTTGTGGGATATCACCAATAGTTGTTGAGTTTGGTCCCTTCCCCTGGCTTATACAGACTAGATGACCTACTTTACATCATGGGAACAGGATCAGGCAGTCCATTTAATTTCCCCCCTTTTATTTTTAACATTTTCTTAGAATGCACCTTTAAGTAAACAAAAACAGTAGGTAGTGGAGTTGAGATGCTTCAGAGGGTGAAGACAGAGGCTGAATCTGTTGTTGAGTTGAGTTTTTGAGGGAGTGTATGAGTGAGTGGTAAAAGGTCAGTCTTCTTGCTGTTGGCACATCCAGGTGCTAATGTAACACCTGTCACACCTCCGCCGGCTGCAGCGCTCCGGACGCCTGCAGGTCGCCGAGCGGAGAGAGACTGTTGTTTGTGTTCCAATAATATGCAGTAATCCCAGGTCTCACATGTTGGCCCTAACACAGGTAATTGGACTTAGAGTGTGAAGAAGCCTGCGGCGAGAGGCAGTCTTACATACAGCGCCGCAATTCACAATATTTTCAGGAAATAAGGGAAGTAAGAAGGCTTTTATTGTGTTTGTTTAAGAAGTAAACATCTTCATATATTTGACACAGATTATTGTTTCAAATATATTGTCTTAAAACTGAAAGAATACCCTTTTCTGAGATTTGATGCTATATAATCCTGCACAAACTGTGGTGCTCCTAGAAGTGGACAATATGGTAAATATAATGTCACGTTTTTATTACACCAAGATCACGATTTTAGTTTTATCCAGGTTTTAGTTTACTTTGTATCTTAAACCTTAAACAGGTTACTACTGCCATCAGTGTGTTTTAACTACAAATGCATTGTTCATCCAGTCCAATGTTCATAATAATACTATTTATATTCCTTTTTAACACTGGCACGGACAGTAAAAACGGAGCACACACATAAAATATTTATCAAAGCGTTCATATTTGCTGATTAAAATCTAATGTTAAATTTTGTTACGGTAAGCTTTAAACTTTCATATTAAAATGTAGAAAAGGTAGCTTTGCCGTTGTTGTGGGAATATCAGCGTTTTTGACTGAAAAATAAAATTGCGTTGAAGAGCTTTAAGACTGGTTGCCTTTTTGAATCTATGCTAATACAGATATTTAGTCATTCTACCTTTGCCTCTCAGAGAAATGCAGGCTATATCCCATTGTGTCATAAGAGTCAATCTGAGGTGGATATTGAAGTGGAATTGAAAACGGGTGTCCCTTAAAGACAGCGGTTTGGAGATAGGGCTGAGTTATCGCCTTTTTTGCCGGGGAGCCCGAAGAGACACAAGCCACTGACCCATGACAGTCAGCCCATATCGATTTAAAAAGAAGCCACAAGACTCTTCGAGAGGGGGAGGGGGCCAAATGAAAATCAGCGGAGGGAATGGGGAGCAATATCCCACTTAAAACCTATTCATAATTCATTGTCTTTTTTTTCTTTTCTCCATTCTCCTTGTTCAGATGGGTGCCCAATAGGGGAATGTTAGTTTTTTAAAGTAGGATTAGCAACGACCTATTTTGAAATGCGCCCCAGTGTTACTCATTTCCCACATACTTATACATACAAAGTCGTATTAGAGATGTTATTCCCAGCAAAATGAAAAAGGAAGAATGAGCTAAATCCATCACGGCAGGTCTTATGTGCTCGTAATGTAAAAATAATAAACATTAGACATTATGTACACTTTCTGTTTGCCAAAAAGCTATTATTGGGAATGAAGCATCTGTAAAATGTGCAGCAATGAATGATGGGGGAAAACAACTTTAGTTCTTCACTTGAATGTAAAAATGTGGAGTAAAATCGGAGCAAAAGAGATTTACTGCTTTCCTCTCAAAATCATTTTTATCTAAATGTTGAAAATAATGGAATCTTTGGAATACTTAAAGAAAATCAGTAAAGTGTCATGACAAATCAATACTCAAAGGCAATTTAAGTAATATTATTTGTTTAAATAAGAAATCAGAGACTACAAGTGACATCTACAGTAATGTGACTTGGATACTTTTTTTTTAAAATTTTATATTATAGTAACTGTCAACTGTACTGAACTGAATGCACACAATCTGTGTTGACAAAATGTAACTATAAAGTTCACTGTATTATTATTCACTTAGTATTTGAAAGCTTTCAGTCAATTGGATTCCTAGATTTTCTCAAGTAAAGGTAACTTGGATTTTACAGTGAATTTCAAACTTTTTCTCACCACAGCTCCCTATATCATATGTGCTAATGACAGCAGTGGAATACAGTATGATCTTAAATAAGTCATCATCTTGGACCTAAAGTGCTAGTTGGCTAGTGTCGTGTTGCAATATAGATTCCCACCTGCAGAGTTCAGTCAGCCTCACATCTCTGCAGCGCTGACGGGGGCTCATGCGTTTTGTATGACACGGCTCCAGTAAACACAGCTGTGGAGTGGGCACGGCTTTTGCATCTGTGCCCTTCTGCTCTCCATGGAGATGGGGACGTGGTGTTCAAGGATGCAGTGTGCGAGAAGGGCTTAGCTCCAAATAATAAAGATGTCAGGTAGAACTGCGTGAATCTGATGCACCGAGATGTTCCCTTGTTGTAAATTCATGTTAGGTGGCTTATGTGCCCAATGACTAGGTTTCTCTTCTGTAGACTACTGTGCCAAAGTTTTGGGCATGAAGAAATAGTGTATGGGTGAATTCAGATTCATTAAACTTAAGCAGTGCCAAAAACATAGCCAGTGTCAGTATAAAGCATTTGCCCAACTTATTCTATAATATTTACTTTTGGTATTTTCATTTTTGTTACAAGCAATTAAATCGACACCTTGTCCAGGCTTGGGAGAACATTGCATGGCTTGTGACCCCATTTGGCTCGATTTCCATGCCATTTAGTTCACAATAATAATAATAATAATAACACTATTCCCAGTGGCATGCTTGCAGCTTTCATGCAATTCTATATATTTTGTCATTTTGGAGGTAATTCTAAGAGTTAAAAGAACAAGAACACTGGATTTAAGCAAAGTAAGATCAAATTGCAAATGTTTTACCACCCTGAATGTTGTTACAAGTCTTCTCTTAAACCAGCAAAACAGCTAAATAATTTCCTTTTTAAAATCAATATCCAAAGAGAAAATGCCATACTGAGATAAAGGTCCAATTAGCTTCTCACTGCGTGGCACAACAACAAATGCTGTGAGCAACATATGCAGATCCCCACGAAGAAGACACCAGCAATTAGTCATACCGCGGCTCATCTTAATCACTGCGCCGACTCAACTACTTGGACGGTTTAATCTGCATCACAGGTACACGAGAGGGCAAAAGAGTGGCCCACGCACCCACAAATGCCCGAATATGGACAGAAGGGGCACAAAAGGAAGTGAATTGTGAACATCTGTCTTTTTTCCTTTCTTTCAAGCACTGTGCCAAAGAAAGCAGGAGCCGCACCTGGACATGAATTTTAGAGAGCCACTTGAATGAGGCTAAGGAAGAAAGAGCGAATAGAAATGAGAGGACAGCGTGGGTTCAACTCTCACTCCATCTGGAAGCATCAGCGGGGGGTATCGGGTCAATAATCAATCCCTGGCCAATATGGACAAGCACTGGTGTATATACTATGGGAGGAACAGTGAAATTACGTAAAATAGGACCGGATAATATTAGAAAAAAGTGGTAATGTTGAATACTGCAACTTTTTTCTTTTAATCAGGCTAATGCTTTATTAACCATAGGCAGTTTGAAAAATGTAGAGATGCAAGGCTTTTTACTCACTGGTCAAAACTGCAAAAACTCTGGTCATAACATTTTCATACATAACATTTTTCAACATTATTTTATTGCAATTTTTTTCTTTTAATTTGTATTTAGCCTTTACCAATATTGATGCAAATATGTGTGATATTGTGCAGCCCTAATGCAAAATACTAGCAAAGTAAGAACTAGCTTTAGGGCCATTCCGCCGAATCGGTGCCATTTATGTCCCAAGTGAATTTTATTTATTTCAAATCATTCAAATTAAACATTAAATACATTTTTGCATTAAGCAAAGTGTCCTACAAGTTAA
>JAVQKG010440958.1:0-12737 GCA_036025885.1 Hypseleotris bucephala | reverse complement strand
TTAGATTTTTTTGTATTATTGTTGAAGGGATGATTCTTATAACAGAGAACTCTTTTTGCCACTTATAATTTAACTCCCACCAGATGACAATTAATCTTAGCAGGTGGTGGTGAAGAAACAAGAGAAAGTTGAGCCAAATGAACAATGAACTCAATAGTTTTCTTTCTCAGCAATTAATTATTTTATATTTTTGTAATTATTTTAATATTCCTTGCATAATGTCAGCATGTGAAACTTCTTTGTAATGCTAAATACTCATAACAGGACATCTCCTATCCAAATTGATTGTCTTAAAGTTAGTCTAAGCAGATTATGTTAGTATCTTCTTGCAAATTGACAAGGTTGAATTCATAGCAACTACTCCAACTTTCTAATCATGGACATTAAAAATTTGACATTTTCCAAAACATTATATCACGGTTCAAATAAGCTTTAATCTTCTATGCCCTTTGGCTCTGACTGTGGTCCTCGAAATTTAATATTTATTGGATTACAAAACATTGCATTACATGTGTGCTAAAAGTCGCTGTGACAACCTTACCACATTCAACACAAGGAGAGGAGAAGAAAATTAAAATTTCAAAGTTAGGAACACATGGGGAGGAGGCAAAAAGAGATCAACCCCCCCTCTGAGGTTTAATACACCCCTTGTGCCTGCCACATCCAGTTAGCTGCACCCAGTTGACAACTTCTTTAGTACTGCTTATGTGTTGCTGTTTGTGCAATTGTTTTCACTATTGCACCATTATGAAACACTATTTTTTACACCAAACCTGTTTATCCTGGTCATGCAGCTTTCTCCAGTGGGGGGCACATATGTGATTTTACCATAGGCTCATTTATAGACTATTCCGAACAATACTTATCTCCATAATCCATCCGTTCCTAAATGCAGAAAAATAAAGGGAATGCCAGGAATAGGGAAGCAGTTCAGACAGAAGATAGAGAGAATGTGCAAAGGGAAAGTGGAGACAGTTAAAATGCAGGGAATAAAATGGATTAGAAGAAGCTAGGTCAACGGGATTGTGAGCAGCAAGAAAAGACGTAGGAGGAGAGAATGAATTAGACAGAGGGGGGATAAGTAATTGGGGCAAACAGCTCATGTACAGTAGTAAACACAACATAATTTAGAGTGCTAATGCTTTCAGAACAATGGCACATGGCACGCACCAGGAAGAGTATAGCGGGCTGGAGGGCATAGCTAACAGAGGTGAATAAATAAACAATAGTCAGTCTGGCACTTTTATAGAAGGAAATGCAAGATTCGCCATTTGCAACATGGTGAAAGCTAACTCGGACCGAGCAATCTTAGCAGTGGGTATTGGAACTTGAAAAGATAGGGTGGCCAGATGTCCTGATTTAATGGGGACAGTTTCAGACTTCTTGTCCCATGTCCCAACAAACCCAGTCCCAGTTGTTCATATTTTGACCAAAAGCAACACACATACTAGCCCTTACAAATGTCAATTTAATTGCCATGCAATTATTTTATATTTGCCAATAAGTTCACACTCGAGCTAATGGTTTGCGTACTTTAAATTGTACAGAAGAAGATTTTTTTAGAAGCCTTTTTTGTCACATTTTAAGTTCAAATGCTCCATGATTTGAGAAATAATACATCATTTTTGGGTCACCCTAAGAAAGGTAAATAATCCAAAGGTAAAGTGCATGCATTGTGTTATATGCCTATAGCTAATGTATTTGCCACTGTGTTGTTAACAAAGGGAAATGGCACATAATTTTGGATGGCCACAATGAGTGATTTGGAAAAGCTTTAAAGGGAAGAGAAATATAAAGACAGCCAAATGATTAGCACAATACATACAGTATATGGTATACCTTCCTAATGATATACACAGCAGCTTTGCAGGCCTTGTAGTTGGCTGATTTCTCTTTCTTTGTCATCTTAAGCCAAGCCAAAAAAAACAGAAACAGCATGTTTTGATGTAATACATGTAGCAATAGATGTACAGAATTGCATTATGGCTGTCACATATAGCACATCGTCAGTGACAGTGTTTTAGCCCGCGGGCAGACAGGGAATACTGGTGAACAGGAAGTGTGATGTTGTTGACCCCAATATAAACAAAGAGTCACAAGAGTCACATGCACTAAAAAATTTGAAAATACACACAGACACGTTTGATAAAGCCTAGAGCATTAAAACACACACTTAATTGTCAATTTACCAAATGAACAATATGTCAGAGAAAGCCACAGAGTAGACATTAAAGCAAAACAGTTTAGAAAACACAATGAAGTCATACACAGTTATAATAAATATGATATTCAGCCCTGCAACCAGAGTAGCCGGTTCCATTCCCTGCCTGAGCACATATTGTCTGTGTGCCCCTGGGCAAGACACTTAACCTACATTGAATATTAATGAATGTGGTTGTGTGATTGGTGTTTGGCGGGGGTCATAGGTGCAGACTGGCAGCCACGTCTCTGTCAGTGTGCCCCAGGGCAGCTGTGGTTACACGAGTGGCTTACCACTACCAGTGTGACTGTGGAGTTAAGAAATAATGCAATTGTAAAGCATATAGGTATCTTGAAAAGCGCTATATAAGTGGTAGCAATATTAAGTTGTAAATGATGACCAAATGTGAGCTAGTTCGGTTTGTGTTCTTAGCCGACACATTTTTGTTATCCCTTATTTTGTTGTTTATGTGGCTAATTTCTTAACAAATTCCTACAGTACAAATAAATAACAGATTTCCTTTGCATTAATCTCTTTAGTGAGACTATGTCATGCTTCTTACTTGGTTTAGCTATAGGGGTAGTCACAAGCACATCTGTCCCATTCCCTGACACCTTCATCACCAAAGTCCCAGCAGAACCACACAAATACAATAACTCTTACCACTGACTCACTGTTTGAAATGGTGCATGAAGTTTCTCTCCGAGGGGGTGTCAACCTACTTCTAGCCAAGGATCAGGGGAAAAGACTATGAGAAAACACAGCAACAGAACAACAAAGGAGAAGGAGCAAACACATCCGACTGCGAGACTCCAACCTGTCTGCTGAATCTTAAAGCCTCACTTAGTACCTTCAGGCACATTGTCATTATTGAGAGAAACTGCAGTGAAAAGTGTAATCCACAAAGTCATTTTTATATTATTTCATGCTATATGGAGCTTATATGAGACATTTTTGGTTCCTAAAGCATTACACCATGATTTCCTATAATTGTTTTTTAATTACGATGGTGAATGATGCATCACTTTGTCACTCATTGCAAAGAAGTTACTGCCACCTCATTTGTCGCCAGCTACTTTTGACCAAATGCAGAGAACACAATTGGAAACAATGAAGAATAACCTTACATCTAGGTTGATAATACAATAACTGCCATCCACTTAATTTACAGCTTACCCTAAAATTGAAGTTCAATTTTAGTTTTTGCACCACCTTTTTCCCTCTCTGCATCTCGGCTTGTAGCTTCAAAAACAATGCCTCTTAATAATGTGATCACTTTTTAAAATAATAATAATAAAAATGTAAATTATTGAATAAACTGACTTTGTATACCAGCACATCAAGGCACTTTCCTCATGTAGAATTAAGTGCAAGACATGGCCTGCTGTGGTTAGACCCTGTAGTGAGGACTTTGGAGCACGGCCAAGTCTGTTTTACAACCCATGTAATTACTGCAAGTGAGATTTACACTTCATTTGGTGGGACACTGGAGGCATAGTTTTGACCATATTTCTGTCTGTGGAGAAAACTGTACTACTAGCCTACATTTTGCACATTTTTTAAGTTTGCTTGACAATCTAACATCACTTCTAATCATTAAAAAACAATTGCTAAAAGTTCAAAATAACATAGTCCTTTTAATGTTCAAAATAACACAGTCCTTTTAATGTTGGCATGTTTATCAATATATAGAAATATTGTCTTCCTTTATGGAGCTAACCTTGATTACAGGGCTAACACAAAGACAATTTTTTAAACTGGAAACAACAGTTCTCTTCTGAGTGTCTACATTTCAAGTGACTTTCTTCTTATTGATTTTTAGTCAATAGTCTATTTAAATTGATTGTAAACATTGGATGAAGTTTCAACTAAGTGACTGTGTTAAGATTTGGGATAAACAATGAAAATGACACTTTAGAAAAACCAGTCACAGATATACACATTGGCATTTTACTGATCACCTATTGACCTTTGATGCTCTTTGAAGACGTTTAGTTTCAAGCCAACATCAATTTCCATTAAAAAACTTAACACACATGAGTTCAGTAATTATTGATTGCAATGCTGTAATGGTACTATTGCGACCAAGAAAAGCTCATTGGAGAAATACGAGTAACTCACACTGTAAGGAGAGATAGACGCCACACTTTTTTATGCTTAAGTGCTTTGGTGTGTCCTACCCATAATTAAAAAACACTAAAAAAACAGAAAATATCAACTGTGAATAAAAACTGTACTATGAGACATGATGATTTGCATTATTGTAGAAATGAAAAGAAATAAAATTAATAAAACATATAGATTTACACCTAAAATGAGAATAGAACAGGAACCGAAGCACAGTGAAACTCAATCCCAGATCAATGAAAAAGCTTTTAAAAAACCACAGAAAGGTGCATGTGGGAAGGCAATGTCACAGATCCTTAGTAAGCACATATTAGTGGTCGAAGAGGTACAGTATGAGGTCATGTAAGTAAGTTAGAAGCATGATGCAATGTTTTTTTTTTTTTTTACATTTTTAAAAGTAAAAGTTGCCCTGTTGTTTTTCTGCTTTTCCACAATTTAAAAGTTCAAGTCATATACAAGTATTTCTGCAATGGTATGTTCTCCTCACGGGCATACCATCCAAATGTTACTGGATCATATGTTTGCAGGGGGTCTTAGATTATGTTGATACACAAAGCAGATAAAAGTATATGATAATGAACATACACTATAAATAATTGCGTATCAAAATATATAAACCTTTTTTTTTTATTCAACCTTTCCTCAATACAATTTTGCACTCATAACTTGACATGTAAAAATTGATCTTCTACTAATTTACTTTCTGTTAATAAACAATACATAATTTTGTGATGGTGGTTTGCAGATTTTAAAAAAAAAGCTAAGTGCTATATGAGACCAGAAAATTAATACTGCCCCTCTGAATGACTATGTATTCTGCTTTACAGCGGTCTGGCATCTACCGCGCTTCCAGGTGCCAAGATGCTTAGCCTGGTTCCAACTCTATTTGTGGTCACCTTGTCCTGCCCTACACTCATCCAGGCTGGATACTGCTGTCTCTTCCGGTGTGTGTATGTGTGTGTTGTGTGTGTGTGTGTTGTGTGTCATTGTCACAGTTCAGCACTCTACTTTTTCTGTTCTCAGCTCCCAGAGGGATGCTGTCCCCCATACGGCAACACCCACCCATCCTTCTCCTGCACAAACACACACATAAACACACACAAATACCCACAAACACACACACATTCCCAACGTTCAATCTCAGTCAAAAAGTCACTGGGATTCAGAGGCGCTGGTGGAGTTAGGGCCGTGACTCTCTCTTGCTTACACAGCCCTCAGCAGTGATATATATATATGTATAGGGGAAGAAAGTCAACATTTTCACTTAGTCATATTGTCTTTAGATTAATGAAGAATTGTTGTTGGGCAATTTTCATTAATATATCTTTTTGGTGGTTAAAAAAGTATAGAATAGCAATTAGAAAAGATGTCTGCGTGAGAGCTATGATGTAAGAATCCCATTCAGCGAATAGTCTACTTAATCTATTGTTATTTGAGTCTTTATTATTTTTTATTTCTATGTTATATTGATACTTGCTTGATGTGACACTGTGCACTTGTCTATTTCTGCTCTTTCTTGCTGTTGCAGGACCACAATTTCCCCATTGTAAAACAAATAAAGGTTTTCTGATTCTTATACATAATAAAACATAATGCATCATGATGTGTTTGTGCTGCTTGTGTTCAGTGATAAAGAGTTGCTATCTCAAGTTCATATGTTCACAGACAATTCCCGACATACAGTACAGACTCCACACCAGCTTTTATATTCTTTGGTAAAAACCGCTGAACCAATCAGAAACTTCAGTCTCTCCCATGCCCCGCCCCCTCTGCTGATGGAGACGTCTGTCATATCTCCAGACACACTCTGCCTCCCGTCCTGTAGCACTGCCTC
The DNA here is from genome assembly GCA_036025885.1 of Hypseleotris bucephala. Classification (NCBI taxonomy): domain Eukaryota; kingdom Metazoa; phylum Chordata; class Actinopteri; order Gobiiformes; family Eleotridae; genus Hypseleotris; species Hypseleotris bucephala. The sequence continues at coordinate 6,576 of JAVQKG010440958.1, read as the reverse complement.
TTTTTTACCCTCTTCTTCCTCAGCCTTTCATCTTATCCTGTATTTTTCATTGTTTATGTCTGTATATTTCAAAGATGGCGCCTTTACATTGCTGACTGTAGTGCATAGTGCCTTGCTCCTGTATATCCCTATGAACCCAAAGCCCTCTTGATGCTGATGTCTCGGCGCCCTTCATCCTTTTCGCCACCCTCCTCTTCCTCGCGCCGTACCCCTTCCCCCCGCCCCGCCTGTAACTCACTCTGTCCTAGTTTCCACAGCCTGCTATGTTATGAATTATGTGCAACTAGCGCGTTCATGAAAGAATCATCTTGGCTTTTGAATAATAGATGCTGAGGAGAATAGAAGCGTAGGTTACAAACTGTGTTTACCCTCACTGCCTCATCCACTGCCTTATTAATTCCATCACAGTTAAACAAGTGCCCGAGTCAGTCCATTTAACTAAAGTCAAGTTCGTTCAAACTGTCAATCACTTTGTGTCGTTTTGTTGACTGGATATTGAACATACAAGCAAATCTGTTGTAAATTATTATTATGTTTATGCAGCATTATATTATACCTCCGCTCCAAAGAAAATTTATTCACCTGCTTATTTGAATTCTAATTTAGCTTATCCTAGATGATATGTCTGGTACATCCTGAACAGTTAGTTCGATTATTTCGCTATAGGGAAAATGTCACTAGTGCCATCAATCAGTGGAAGAATACAGAGGCAGCACTGGCTATATTTACTTTTTTTGGAGAATGGACTTTGGCAGACAAGCTTCTAAAACTGACATCTTAATACTAACTGAATAAAGTGACTGGCCACAATATAGTAAAATGTGTGATGACAGCCAACTGAGAAGCTTTTCTCATGGTGGTTTGTTATTACATAGAGCCAATCAGGTAAGTCATAAACATGCATGTATGTGGCAGCTATAGGTAAGGTAACACATATTGTACAGGTGAGTTTCTTTTCTTCTTTCTAATATTAAACTAGACGCTGTTTGTCACTTTGAGCTGGTTGTGAACTGTTAGGATGCAGCAGCAGGGGTCCTCTCCAGATCAGAGCCTGGTCATGGCACTGAGTGAGAATGACTTGACACATTGAAGAGGATTCATACACGTCTCATGAAGAAAGTCAAACCAGGAATACTTAAAGGTAGTCTGGACAGTCATCTTAGTCCTCCTACTATATGTTGATTCCCCTTGATATCCTCTTTCAATAACATTTTGTAACCTGTGTAAAAACATTAGACCTAAATGAGAATGTGGCCCACTTATTTTTACAAGATTTTTACCATGAATTGTAGTTTGCATCATTTAAGTTGTACTATTTTGCACTTTTTTAAATTAGGGGAATCAAATTGAGTTAAAAAAGAAATCATTGATGTTTTTTACAATTGAACATTAGGTCATGGGTGACTGATTCCTATTCTAGAGATCCAGTTTCTAAACAGAACAGTACGTTCTACAAGTGTATGCATTTCAATGGAGAAATATAAAAAAGAGAATGTGCAAGGTGTAGGTGTAGGTGCAGGGTGTTTACTATGAATTATCGGTTACGTTGTTTTACTATTTTGCACAATTAAAACAATATTGAATCTCCTTTTTACTCACTGAATCTATTTAATTATACAGGCAGCTGTCTCAACCTGAGCAAACATGATTTTTCCACTGACTGAAAAACTACAAAAACAGAGACTAGGCATTTTCATGGACAAAAGAACACATACACTTGTAGACTTCAAATCATATGTCTTATAGAAGCTGCACCGAATATGAAGCAATTATTGTAGTACATTGTGTCATATGTCAATCTTCTCCTCAAGATCACCCATTTATTGATGGAGGAGGGTCCATGTACAGTGAAAATGGTGAAGTATGGTGATGTTGATGTATGGCTGGGATGCTTTCTGAGAATGGCAGAAGCACAGCCAGGGGTAGGAGAGTGTTGAGGTAATTATAGATCAAGAGGATGGTAATTCTACAGAGTGGGTATCCCTATAGGCTGAAGGAGGCAGTGAGGAAGAGGCAGTGAGGAAGAGAGAGCGGAGGGGGAAAGGCGCTGAGGGACAGTCAAAATGGGAACAGCGAGAAAAAGGGAAGTAACCAAATCACACAAGGAAGTAGCTTAATCACTCCACACTGGGATACATGACCCTAAGTGGAATTTGATATAGTGCTTCTCTGGGCATGATTTGCTGTTTGAGTCCATTTGCTCCATAACCATATACTGTGCCATATAACCCCTCAGACCACCAGCAACAAAACCACCACAAGTTCATACCCACTGCAGCAGTAGCGCAGTGGGTAAGGCGTTCGCCCTGCAACCGGAGGGTAGCCAATTCAAATCCCCGCCCGAGCGCAAATTGTTGTTGTGTCCCTGGGCAAGACACTTAACCCAAGTTGGTGGTGGTCGGAGGGGCCGTAGCCGCAAACTGGCAGCCACGCCTCTGTCAGTGTGCCCCAGGGCAGCTGTGGCTACACAAGTAGCTTACCGCCACCGGGTATGTCTGTGGAGTGAATGAATAATGCAACTGTAAAGCGTCTTTGAGTAGTTGTGAAAAGCGCTAAATAAAATCGATGCATTATGATTATTATATATTCAAGCAGGACACAAAGGCAGGATAAAGTGGTTAGAGTAAGGATTGGACCAAAATCAGTAAAATCAGATAAAATACAGATTTATCAAAACAAAAAAAATATAATAAGTTGTCACAGCTAAGAATGATAGCAATTGTCAGAATTTACTTGAGAATCTTGCCGGTATTGGTGAAATTTGCATAATGTAAATGCAGGGTTCATGGAGGCAGTGATGCAGGTAAACTTATAAGGGGTAAAAACAGAGAGCTAACACATAAAAGAGAAGCTGGGATATCTCAATCCACTGACACAGGAACACAGCAGCACAAAGAACAGCCTGGTTTGAGCGGTCCGATTGAAGCACAGCCCGCATCCTACTTAAAAGCTCCCACACCTTATTGATGTTAGCACCCCCTAAGGATGAACATCAGGACAAAGCTGCAAGTCCTCTTCAAACCCAATATCAAAACTTATGTGGAGGGAATTTTGAAAGCACATCACATACAGCCTATAGATTTCACTGTATCTAACAAAGACTATCCTGGTTAAATAAAGGTCAAATAAAAATTTAAAAAAAAAGTCACACACATCATTCTTAACTTTGAGATGCATTCATATTTTATTGTTAAGTTTATTGATTTCTTGTATTTTTACATTTTGCAAGAAGTCCACAGAGAAGGCTAAAGCCAGCTACAAACAGACCCTCTTAAATGTATAATGAGATTTTCCCCTAAATTTATAATCTCCTATTGTTCTAATGGTCTGCATCATTCAGCATTCTTTTGAAATAACCCAAAAGTGTCTAGATTTTGTTTTTTTGCATTCAGTGATGGAGTCAAATAAAGTTCACTGCCTTTCTGGCGTTTTTCATTGCAAAACTCTCGGCAAAGAAATGCATGAATGTTTTAGTATTTTCGACAGAATGCTCAAGTCAAATAAGCAATTGATAAAATTTCAACCAAAATGGTCAATGTGACATTAAGGCAGCCACAAAGGAGCAGCTGGTAAAAATGGTTAGTTCTGTTGTTTATCAAACTCAATCCATTTCTTAGCCCACCTAGCCCACACCACCCCAATCCACCATTGCCAACTTCCTTCAACTTACCTTAATGCCACTTTGTGTGTCTGAACTACTATTTCCAAAAGTAAACTTTAATCCAGTGACTTCATTAAATGATAAAGAATGGCCTTAATGAGCACTCGATCCATTCAGTAAAAGCTGAGGAGGACAGAATGCCTAAGAAAGAAGTCAGAATAGACCATTGTTAGACAGAGTAATGTGGGTCTAGCAGAAAGCAAAAAGACACACAAGGAAAGAAGACTAGGATTTAAATTGTAAAGTGGGCAAAAAACGGTCATAAGAAGAAAATTGGTGGGTAAGACATTGAACTGGTACTGGACGTGATGATATTATTGATTTTTTGTGAGAAGCTTTTTAATAGTAAATGGTTCTTGGCTACATTGAATCTTGCACCATATTTCATCTAGCCCCAGCCAGACCATAAAGCCCCAGACTGGTGCTATAAAGATAACATTAATATACTCATTAATATAGTACAGTACAGTTCATATTGTCTATACTAATTAGCCATTTTGAGGCAGAACTTTTAAGTCATATCACATTTTCACTTTGCCCCCTCTGGTTTGCAAGGATGGTGATTTTTAAATGGTAGATTCAAAGATACATATGAAAATGGCAGACTAAACACCCTAATGCACTAGAAATGTAAACATGTATAAACCTTTAGGAAAAGTCAACTTGAGGTTCCCCATAAAATTATTAGATTCTTTGCTACATATGAAAGAAGAATTTGTGTAGTTTCTGGTGGACCTTTGCCCCATGCTTAGAAGTGCTAACATAGTCAAAGCAGAAGAAAATGAGTATTATTGTGTGAGCATACTGTATATGCTAAAGTTATGGAATGCAGTCATGGAATAAACAGAATAAAGATTCCACTGCCTATACCTCTTCTGATACTTGAATAATTGCTGACATTGTTATGCATATTAGTGAAAGTAAGACGTATCATTATCATATGTCAAACTTTTTAGGCATATACAAACACAAAACAAAGAAAATAACTTGACTTTTATCATTCTATTCTGTAATATTTGTCTGTATTAGCTGTACTGTGGCTGTGTTGGTGTTGTTAGCTCTCTCATGCTCTGGTCCTCTGCTCCACTGTCCACTTAAACCCTTTCAGCTCAGAGACCCTTCACATGAAGTTTGTTGCTGTCAGCTGACGCATCAACAAACATGCCTTGCTTTGCCAACAGTTCCCACGCTAACCCCAGAGCACATACACTCCCAGGCGGGCACCACTTAAACAGTCTTCGTCACTTCTTCATCTTCGTTCGTGCTAAAGCCATAAGAGCAAACTGTAGATATTACTTAAACATGCTTCTCTATCAAATCAGGTTGTGTTGCTGGACAGAGAAGTCTTTGATTTGTTGGATGACAAAGCAGCTGGCCCGAGGTAACTCCCACGGCCGCCATGTTTGCGTGCAAACTTCCACTTAGTGTTGGTGTTCACAGCAGTGTAAACGCACAGGCTGAGGCGGGGCCCGCGTGTCTGTTGGCCTGTGTGTATGTCCGTGCTTATATTTTATTGACGGATACTCCTCAGAGGCCCGCTAAAGCTGGCAGCGCGCGTGCCTTTAGAGAGCTGTGTGTTTTGGCTGTGGGGAACTGTAGCAATCACCCACAGATAAAAACATCACAATACAGAGAACAAGGATACCTCAGCACGAGAGAGGGCTGGAAAATACTGGAGAGAGCGCACGCATGCATAGGCACAGCTGATCTGCAGGCTGTGTGAACTCACAGGGATGTCTTGAAGGGTAGAGAGGAGACAAAGGCACTGAGGAAACCACATAAGACAATCAGGAATGCAAACACGGACATATCTATAGGGGAGAGCAGCTTCTCTTAAAACGCAGGCACACCATCTGTTTAATGTATGGCCATGGACATATTAAATGACATGGAAGGCCATACTTAATGTAGGAGACTTGTGTGCTTCAAATCATTTGGTTGCATGCTTAAGAAAAAATCCATTTCTCATACACATCTTGACTGGTAGATCATTTGTACATAAAAAGTGGAAAAAAATATTATGATAAGATGTAAACAGATCCACTGCCTTCTAAGATCATCGGTGTCAAGCCACAATTTATCACATTAACGATGTGTCGACATTGTATACTGTTGCACTATTGCCCATTGTTAATTCTGACATGGGAATGCCATACAGATGCAAAATAGATAATATATGAACACCCTAACAAAGCCAACCATTGTGGCAAGCTAACTGAGCCTGCTCCGCTGTCAAATTATTGGCCAGATAAATAATATCTCCATTAATCATAATAATGGCCTTTACCACATGAGACGTACAGGGCAGCTGGTAGGTCACACACAAATCGACCCGACCAATAGGAAGGTGTTATACTGAAGAGGCCAGGGATCAGCAATGCTCAGCTGTAATTATTTTCAATAAGATCCACTGTGACCTGACCACCATACTGTGTGTGTGGAGACTTACAGTGTGTGAGATAAATGTAGGGGATGACGTGAATGGATGCGGCGTGAGCAGGGGTCCCGGGTGAGAGAGAGACATGACACCTCATTATTCAGCTTTTGGAGCATGGCTGTGTGTATATATATAGTGTGTGTGTGTTAGTGTGTGTGTGTGCCGGGATGGAGGACATAGGTTCAGGGATGCCAGATGTCTTATGTATTTAACACAAACATACAAACACAGCACAAGCCCCCTGCCTCCTCACATGGCTGTCGAAATACTAATCTTCTTTGCCATTCCTTCTGTTCTTGCATGGTTTCTGTGATGCTTACAGCTGCTCACTTTGGCAAAAAACAAGAAAAATATCACTGTCTGGATTGTTTAAGTGTTAGTAAACAAAATATTCTGTATGCAGTTTGACAATATATTTCTGATGCATACATTATTAGTCATTAAAAGTGGATTATGAGATTATTCTAAATAGTATGAG
>JAVQKG010440933.1:0-10269 GCA_036025885.1 Hypseleotris bucephala | reverse complement strand
AATAGTAAGTAAATGTGTGCCAAAGTTTGTATAACATTTTTGGTTGATGTTTAACCATTATTCCATCTGATTTAGGCTTCAGTTTTATTATTTCTTCACCTGAGGCATTTCATTTTATTAGCTTTATTCAGAAATGTAACAATTCTGGGACCACAGCTGCATAACACATCAAATGTTCAGCTGCTGTAAAGGATAGAGCCAAAAGTTCAAGTTGATGAATATAAAACTATATTTAAAAAATTAAAATACTAATATAACATTTTTCCTTCTGACTTACATGGGTTATGTGTAGCTTTTATTCCAGTAATTATGAACCTTAGGTGCTGGGCATACACTGTCAGACAATCATTAACACTTGCTTTCATTCACTGGGATTATGTGTGTGTGTGTGTGTGTGTTATCAATCAATTCTCCTGAATCCAATTGGCCCTAGAATTTAGAATGACCTTTTTATTGAATGAATAATAATAATAATAACTAATAATAATAACTAATAAATAATAATAATAAATAATATTTAAATATTGGGTGGTGTTGACGCCCTCCTATTCAAGTGCATAAGGCTTTAGATGTTGACAGATTTCTTCTTCTTGATGCCTCAGTGGTCTTCCAGCTGCTGCCTGTAGTGTTGAAAGCCAATCAGACCCAGTGAGAAAAGGTAGGAAGAGCAGAAATGAAGGAAAGGAATGAACTTGATTTCCACTGAAGAAGAGAAAAGCATCCACATCTCAAGACACCTGTGAAAACATAATTTTTCATCACAGAGCCATTATGGACTGGTGGAGTGAAGAAGAGATTGGTAGCTAAATGAGGAATGATTGCTATGTGATTAGGTTTTATGGGATGTTATGTGGCTGCTGAAGGGGCTTGTAGAAGTGTAATGTAGATCCTTTAACATCTGGCCCATATGCAGCTCCTAAGTAAGATACATGCTGAGGATTTAGGGGAAGGCCTACTTTTTCCAGAGGTAAGTGTCCTGGCCTTTCTTAGAACACTTCCGCCCAGTTGTTTTGACACTGCACCTGTCTCTTTGAGTAATTTTTGGTCCAGTCTCCTCCTCGTTCTGCAGTGGGTCAGTCTGTCTTTGAAGCTCTGAGGTGGAACTCAAGACCCTTGCTATCTGTTTTATATGTTTGAGAATGAAACCACCAACTCAGCAGCAACAGGACTCAAGAGGAGGATACACACACATCTGTTGCAGTGATTAGGGACACTATGATTGTATTGTGTGACACAGTATATACATATATAACTGGGGTTTAGTGCACCAAAGGGGTTAGTGTGATTGAAAACTGGTTTCGATGTTTAAAGTGGAGAGTTTGTGGCCACAGCAGTGGAGTTGTGATGCCACTGGACCTCTACTGCTGTTTTATCACCTTGGCTTAGTGAAGTCTTCTGCAAAGGTTATTTTAAAGATGGACTCTGATTACATCTCACCGAGACGACTGTAATTCATTGTTCTGGACGTGTACAGTCCCCAATCTGCTGCTTACAATTTTATTTGACCATTGTGGTTCTGTGTGTGACTTGATGTGCTCTCATGTGTAAAGACTGTGAAACTTAAAGCAGAATGACTTCACTTAACACCACATACTAAACCTGGCCTTGCAGCTCTACAAAATGCTGAGGTATGGTACTATATGCTATACTATATTAAGATAAACAGGTAAACAAGAAAAGTCATGTGACAAAATAGTGCTGCTTGCTCTGTTTAATAGAGGTATATTGTTGAACATTTTACAAGCTGTTTCCACTTGGTGAGAAAATGCAACACAAAACAATGGTTTAGTTCAGCAGAGAACACGTTTATAGCCCCTTTTTGGAAGGCACTAAAGTCTTCGAGTCTTAGCTCATGCACACACAACTAGCAAAAACACCTGTTGTTACACTTCAGCAGCTACGACACATAGAGCTTTTCTTTAATTTAGTTAGTTGAGCTCCTACTGGCAACACCAGCCTGCTTTAGTGTTGGACACCGAACATGTGTGCAGTGATTACGGACAGTTAACACAGACATACACTGAGCTGTACACACCTCCATTACTGTGGAAGCTCTATAGGTTTGCTGTATACTCTGTTGAGTGCAGGTATCTTAAATATTTGAAAGATTAAATACAACATATTGTAGTTATTTAAATACAGAATGTGGCTTTTAAATTATGCATAATCACAAGACAACCATCACATGGACTTTCTAATGACTGCAAAAGAAATGTACAAAAACATGTTAAATAATTATGATAGTGGTACATTCAAACAATAGCATAGTATCTCTTTAAAACATTGTATTATTTTTAAATAGCTTGTGATGTAAGGGTGTTTGGCAAAGAATGTCTTTATATGAAGTTCAGGTTTGTTGTGTTGAATCCCATAATGGTGGCATTGTCGTATTGCTAATGCTGCTGATGATATTGTTTTCTTCAAACAATTACAATTATGATTTCACTTACACTGTGCAAAGCTTTGGGTGAGACCCTGGCAGTTTGGCTGCTCTTGAAGATATGTGTGACAATGAGTGAAGTGAATCTAATATCAAAGCTCTCGCTTCTTTTCTGTGACCACAAAACCTGTCAGACAAAAATGTAAACTGATGCATTATTAATCCAGTAATATCTTTTGGCATATGGTACAACCTTTGTATTCTGTTTGAACACCACTCTTGTCAATATAACACCTCATTCAACATTTCTGCGTACATTTTATGTTACTCAGATTTTGCTTTGCTCCCTTTCATCTTCTATTCCCACCTTCACTATTCGCTGCTACATTTAGCTCTTTGTTATTTGGCCTCTTGCACGTAGCTGGGTCAGACTGATATCTTCTGTTTTATAATCTTTCCCTTTTGTCGCATCACTACTGGCAGCCACAGCCCTCCACCACCATGTCCTGGTAGTTCTTGAGTACCACTCGGTCTTGTGAATCCAGGTACAAGAGGGCGATGGGGCTGAGGGAGGTGGGCACGCAGCAGGCGCGGGGCACTGCTCCATTGACAGAGTTCACCAGCGTTTGCACCATGGCGTGGCTGGAGGAGTTCATGTGATCGGCCAGAGGAAAGCGGCACTCTCCGAGGCAGAAGAAGGCGTCATAGCCGCTTGGAGCGATGATCCACTTGTGCCATCCAACCTCATTGAAGTCTACATATAGATTGTGGCGCCGGCAACGGTTTCGTGAGAGGCGTTTTAGTTTGGATGCTCGTCCACCATTTCTTTTTACTCTTCTGTCACTCCAGTTGGTGCCTCCTTTACTGCCACCCCAGCCTGTGTTAGCTATTTTTTTAGCCTTGTCCCAATCTCTGTAGTAGTCCATGCTGCTATTCCTCTCTTTGCTTCCTTTTCTCCCTCTGATCTTCTTGGATATAATAGGATTCCTACGGCCATGTTTGACCAAAGGCTCTCCACGGCCGTCGTGACTGTAGGTCACCAATAGGGGTCTCTCCTGTGCCCAGCTGTATTCATCCTGCTGCACAGACCTGCGTACCCTCAGGTGAGCATCCCTGTTCTCATCCTTTGTGTTAGATGTGAGGTTGTTGTCAGGGAGAGAGCTGCTATTGTCTGGCTGGAGCTCCAGGACAAACCCCATACTACCTGGTCCAGAGAGAGCACTGTGGAGGAGCTCTGAACTCAGACTAAAAGCCTCCCATAAATCTGCCTCTCCACCTCCACGAGGACCACTGAGTAAACGGCTCTCAATCAGGGCATGCTTGGGGCGATTGATTTCAGAGAGGTACAGGTTCAGTCTTTTGGGCCAATGGCCCACAGTGGCCCTGCCATTACGCAGGAGCCTGAGCTCTGCAGAGATGAGTGTCTCATCGTGTGGGATAGTCGAGATGTTAAAGGAGATGTGCACCTTCTGGTCCTCCACTATAGTGTCTTCAAAGGGCTCTAGACAAAGAACACACATGAAGCATTTGTTAGAGATTAAAATTTGTGTGTTGCTTAATTTGGCCGGTTTAGGGACACAAGAAGAGTTTGTTGTGGTGCCAATGCTTAACACATAATCAGAGGAACATACCAGTGTGGTGGAAGCTGCGCACAGTGTTGGCCTGCTGAATGTGCTGACTGGGGAAGCTGAAGGAGGGGTCTTCCACAAGGTGGTACTGCTGCTGGTGAAAGCGGTACAGGTCTAGGAGGTAGCGGGGCACCTGGACTCCAGGACGAGGCTCAGGTCTAGACTTCAGGCCCAGGCGACTCAGCAGCAGACTCTGGATGGAGTGAGCCACATTTAGCTCCAGCACAGAGCTGGATGGAGTGGGTGAGGACTCGCCATGGTCGATCTGACTGTGGCGAGCTGACGAGGGCTGAGGCAGCAGCAGCACCATGAGGAGCAGGAGGTTAGCAGGGAGCATGGTGAACCTGCACGGACACAAACGGTCAAATGAGGACTGCATTATAGATGAAGAGCATAAAACCATGACATAGCTGTGTAAAATATTGCTTTAAAAATCTGCTAAAGCCATATCTCACCAGAAGTACCTAGACTCTGTACATCACTGGCATGATCCTTCCTGGACACACCAGTTTCTCATTAGTCTTTCATGAAGCATATGCTCAAGAAATTTACTGCCTGATATATCCATATGAAGTTGTTGTTATTCATTGCCGTAGGAACAGTGTGACTTTGTTTTTTTGTTTTACTTAATTTATTATAGTTTCTTGTCCCACAGGCCTATATATCATGTGAGAAAGCAAAGGCTGAGAAATTAGTCTCTGTCTGTAACATAAACATGTTGTGCAGAGAGAACATCAGAGTGCAGCAAATGAGAGGCATGTTGCATCAATCATAGTCTGAGTACTCCAGTGGCATAATGGACTTGCAGGGTCCTGACAGAACCACAAATCATGCATTTGTCCTCATTTTATTTGCTGTGCACATGAACAGGACCAGGCGACTGGAAAGAGTTCTCAAAGGCTGACGTTTTTAACAACCATTTAGCATAAATGTGATGTGATGCTGAATGAAAGATGTCAGGTGTAAAAATGACTTCAGCTGACTCAAGACATGTGACCATCTTATCTTTGTTGATGATTCTGCTGTGCGTGAACATGGTGACATTAAGGATTTCTATAACCACAATTTCTCACAGGTTGCTCCTCTATAGTGAGGTGTGCTAACCACCAAGAAACCAGTAATCACACAATTATATACTTTTGAACTACCTAGAATGATTAATAAACTAAGCTGAAGCTAGAAGGGCTAGTTATTTTAAAGATGAGCAAAAAAGTCCAAAGCATCAGTAAATTAAATACTTTTACAATTGACAATGTGTTGACTGTCTGTCCTATCTCATCTTTTTTCCACTTTATCTCTTTCTGTAAGGGACACAGAATCGATTAGCCTCAATGTTTCCTGATAACACTTTTTTTTACAACCATACAAACACATAATCACTCTTAACGACTGGCTAATCTACCACTGCTGCCAGCAAACAGGTTAGAAAGAGGCCACAGGTGGTAAGGTGTGTAGATACATTTTTATGTGCATGTGCCATTGCATATACAGGCCCTGCGGGTTCAAAGGGCAAAACAAGCGTGGGATTACTGCTGGGTGTCCATTAAACCAGCGAGCCACACCCATGGCCACTTTACCTGAGGCCACTCAGATCAGGACCATTACAGATTAGGGCAGTTCGTGGGACAGCCTCTCCCACACTGAGCACCAGGCTTGTAAAGAACATTAAGGACAACAGCAACACGGTCTCGCCTGTACTTTCCTCACCTACAAAACCACCTGCAAGGTTCAAAGGTTCACACAAACAGGCCATGGGTGTGTCCAGCCTTGTTACAATGACAGAGAACCTTCGCTTTGACATACTTACAGCTGTTCTCCGTTGTATTGTAAGGATAGTACAAAAGCTAAATGTTGTACTCATTAAACTGTGAGCTTTGTAAGTTCATTTTTATTTTATATAATCTGCCTAATTAAAGGCATGGATGGATCAATGATTATTGGTTAATGTACTATTGTATTTTTGTGTCACACTTTACAGCACCATTCACTCATAGTCACAGTGGAAGTGAGCATTGTAGGCACAGCTCCCACAGACAGACTGAGGTGGCGGTCATATTGGACCTATGGCCTGTCTGACACCACCAAAATGTGTGACAATCCCTATTTGTCACACACAAGTGTTTTGCCAAAGGGCACAATAACAATAAGGATCCATGCTTTAGTGGACCAAAATAGAATAAAAGCACAATATACATAATACAATAATACAGTACAGTATAAGTGAAAGAATAACTCTGCAAAGAGGACCCAGGAGTAATTATGTGTTGTGTATGAGGTTACCATCCGCTTTCAGAGTGATGGATTCAGTTAGTCAGAACGATTTTTTTTTTTTTTTGCATTATGCATTTCTTCTTTGACTGTTACAGCCACACTATGTCACTGTTAAGCCCCAGGATTAATTTTAACAGGAGTAGTAAGACATACTTGACCTGAGCAGACAGTGGTCCTGCACTGTTGCCGGTTTTACAAATTCAAACCTCTGACACTAAATGTCTGTCTCTGACCCCGCATCAGCGATCCCGGATTAACATTTTTCTTTTTCTTTTTTATCTATTTCCAAACCAATTTCCAATTTCCTTCTTCCTCTTAGCATTCCTTGACCTCCTGGACCTGTACTTTGTTTTGTAGTTTTGACGTAAATTACCACTATTTTCATCCCGAGTGTACCTTTCCAAATTAATATTATTGTTTAAAATATCATACTATTTATTCCCTATGTCCTCCTTAAAGCGTTTTTTCCTCCTCTAAATGAATGGTGTTTTTGCGGAAGAGTGCAGAGCAGTATGGCCGGTGCCAGAGGGCCGGAATGTCACCGCGCCGGGCTGATTTATCCACTGCTGTCTTCATGTTACGCCTGGTCCCTCAACTTTCCCTTCCTGTTGTTCTTCCCGTGTTTCTTTTCCCAAATTCCTCCTCTCACTCTTGCCTGATTTTTCTGCTCTCTTTACTGTTCATGTGACTTAAAAAAGCTATTTTCTTTCTGAAAATGATATGTGCCTCCTCAATGCCATAGGGTTCACTTTCTCGTTATGAATACGTCATGTCAGCCAACCAAGTACAGTACACTACTGCTGCATTTGCAAGCTTTTCCCAGCATGCATCAGTGCCACAATTGTTGTAATTAACTGTGGGGTTACTGTACCTTATTCCCCTAATGTACAGTATGGCGTGAAGGGAAGGGGTTGAAACCTTTTGAGAATGGACTTGTGGTTCTACTTTCCGAGGCGTGACAGATGAAATCATTACAACAATATTCCAGGTATAGGCCGCTGTATAGTGTATGGTTTTATTGGGCACTATTAAAAACAGCAGTCTAATTTATCCCAGCTGGACCAATTATTTGGCTAATAACCCAGACGACATGTATATGTACATATATGCTGACACACACTACAGTATGTATGGAAAGTACAGTATGGGATTTTCATCTATAGGTTATAACTGACATAGTTACAGAACATGGTGTGCAAGCATCAACAGGTCATTTTGTATTCTAGCACGTCTCATTCATCTCCTACACAGTGGTGTTGGTGTCAGAGGTGCATTGTGGTTAACAGGAGCTCCCACTGAGACACACTATAGTAAAACATCAGTGAAAATCCTAACACAAGTGCAATGAAAGCAGCTGAATCAATGTGAAATACAGAACAAAAACATGTCTCTGCTTTCTACATTAGCTCTGCATTTACACTGAGGGCCAATTCAGAGAGGGGGGCGCCGAGCCGTGGTGAGTTACATTATGCTCTTTGAACTTATAACAGGCGCATTATTCCTGGACAAGTTGCTTACCGGACAGGATTTTTGATTGAGCAACACAGTGTGCCAGCAGTGTATGCATAACTGTATGTGTATGTGTGCGTGTGCGAGTGTGATTCTCCCCAGAGTGACTAATGGCTTGAGCAGCACTGCTTCTGTGGCCTGTGGCTTGACAGACAGTGTGTGTTGTGTGTTGTGTGTTTGTGTGTGTGTGTGTGCGTGACAGGGTTGTACTACTCACATCCAGGTGTGTTGAGATGTATGCAGAGTCCATGGTTTATCCTTGAGATCCAGTGTTAAGATCCCTCGTCTCTCGCTCCTTTGAGACAGACTAGACAGAAGTAGACTTTAGACGTTCTTTTTGTTATCTCTCCTTTACTCACTTAGGGAAGACCATGCCTGCTTTTCCTATGTCTTCTGTCTAAATGCACTACAGCCGGGCTCTCCATGCTTGTGCCCTGCAGATTTCCCTTACTTTGTCATCCTGCTGACAGTGTGCTCAGATAAGCCAACTCCTCAGCAGCTTCCTGGCTTCCTCTGGCACTTCCCTTTCCCTGCTCCTGAGCTTAACAAGTCTGCTGGTTCAAACTGCACTACTGTCTTCATCCCTAACAACTTACTCTAGCTCCTAAGCCTCCTTACTATGTCTGTGCCGTCCTCTCAGTGTGTCCCTGCCTTTTGTATCTCCTCCCCTTTTTACTCTCTCTCTTCATTCTCTCTCCCACACACAGCTACACACACGTTTTATGTCCAGCTGGTCAACTTTGCTTTTGTGTGATTGACTTTACTGCATGGCCACTTAGATCCCCCGCCCAAAAAAGTGATGTCATGCACCACAACCTGTCTTGTTGGATTGGGACACTGCTATTTGTCTGTGTCAGTGTATGTCAAGTCAATGTATGTTTTCATGAGTCATTGCAAAACCTATTTATATAATAAGAGTTCATGGCAAAATTCAAATATGTAAAAGAAATCAAGATTTTGTAGGTTAACCTTTCAAAACCTTTTAATACATATGATGGCCTGGGTGACAAAGGATGTTCACTGAAATATGAAAAACCAATATGAAAATGCACTTACTCCAGTATTCAATAAATGCAGTAATTTGCAACATTGTACATTTTATTAGCTATTTTTTGCACAGATTCAGTATCATTATAAAGATGCCAGCCCATGTCCCCAAATCCTGAATGACTTATAAGAAAAAAGCTATGAATGGAGGACTCATAAGCACTCGCATGAAGTCACTGAAACTGTGATTTGTGATTGGATGGATTTTGAAAAAAAGAAGCACCCAGACCTTATTTCTCCACTACGGTTTCAAGCAAGGTGTCCTTCGAGCTCGGAGGAATTTGTATTCATGATGTGGGCCCATGAGAAAACGTCTCTTTAGGATGCACTGTCTCACATATTAGGACTCATCTGCAGAATCACTTGTCCACCTCCTCTCTGTCCCCTCCATTCATTTGTCCCGGCCACGCGTCCCGTTACGTGCTCGGAAAGACACACTCCCAGACTTCATTCATCCCCAGTCAGTGCATTGTCCCAGGACATCTTTGTGAATGAATGTCTCTGAGAGAAAAAAAACATCAAGTATTAATTTGTTCCCGTCTCGCAGGTAGTGTTTCAGTGGATAGTACACAGCATGACCTTGAAAAGCAATTACACCTGTGGTATAAAAAAATGTGACCTTTGCTAACAAAAGTAAATAATATAATTGTTGTTTCTTTTGATTCATAATTACACTGCTTTTCTTACCTTTCAATATTTTGCCACAGAGAATCATCTTCCCATGTGCAAAGGTTTGCATATTAAAATGACCCTATGTTTTATTCCAAATGCCTTTCCTGATGCAACCTTCACCTTTGATTCAGGCTTAGGACTGACCAAAGAACATTGGCTTGTTTTGGTATCATATTAAAAAATATTTGTTTAGAGCAATTTGTGTAGGATTGTTTTTTATAAATTACATCATATACATTAGATATTATTAGATCACCAAATTATATTCACAGTAAAAGCAAGAAATGTGTGAAACACTAAGGGTTGGATTTACTTTTGTAAGGCTTGTGTGTGTGCAAATTAAGAGTAAGACACACACCACCGCCACAAATAGGACACACTATTTCACTAACTGCATTTGCAAAATTGTGCCTCTCTTAGTAAATCCGGCCCTCAATGTAGTGGTATACTGTAGCAGTTCTAATAGATAGCATATGGACACATCCCATAGCGGAGCCACAACCTTGACTTTCCAACTGAGCATTAATTCCAACCTCCAGGTTTCCCATCCTCTGGAAAAGCCTTCGGCAGCCTGTCCCGCTGACTTCCGACGGGGGTGGAGAGACTTTAAAGTGATACCTCCCTGCTATAGCTCCAAACAAGACTGTCCCAGAGAATCAAGCACTTATATGTCATAGACTTAACACGATCTTTGCACATCTCTGGTCAACTAGTTGTGAACTTTATATTCACATTTTAAAACATAAACCTCTTCTTCCATCC
>JAVQKG010440895.1:0-11897 GCA_036025885.1 Hypseleotris bucephala | reverse complement strand
CATTGTGAAGTGGATGTAAGAACTATCCACTATTTCTGTTGCATTTACATGTAATGAATATCTTTTACTACTTTAGCTTCTGAAATATACTGTACTGTATGCATTGTCATAAGATCATACCCACTGTGACTTTTAGTTATAACCATTGTTATATTTATATACAATCTGTACCACCTATAGGTTTAGGACTGTTGATTTCACATGTTTACCAGTAACTATAGCTACAATTTGTTGACTGAATATTGCAAAAACGATAATGACATATGAATAATGGTCTGAGTAAGAAATTAAACCAGCGTTTTCTGCAGCCCTCTGTATGAATGACACAAAGAATGGCATAATATCAAGGTACTATTTGCTATTTGTAACAGTCTCTTTCATCTTAGGTCAGGCTACAATGGCCAGGCTGTATACCTTGTTGTGCAGATGTTTATGTGAAGGATGAGACAGATTTAGCTAATGATCCTTAAAGGTGCTTATCGCAGCCCCGCTAATCTGGTGTGTGAGATACATTTACACAGCTCGTCGATTTATTACACCTGATCCTCCCTCGGTTGCTAACACAAAGTGAGCAAGTACAGCTTTAAAGTGTCCCATTCCCACAATAATGTATGCTTATTTCATAAGGCTGGTCCCAGTGGCTGGCCCATTCCCTGACATTTACTGGGCTGGTACAAGGACATGCCCTTATTCTTCCCCTCCTCTTCCTCCCATTCCTCCCAGTTAATCAGACTGGTGTGAAAAGGAGGCTGATAAGGCCATTGTCTGGCTGACAATGTCTTGGTGATAGGCCCGTAGTGGCCCGCTGGATAGTGAGCTGGCCCCTCTCCTCTTGCATCAACCTGTCCCATATTCTTGTACCCCCAAACCTTGTGTCGTCACCCCTCTTTCCTCCTTCACCCCTTCTCAACAGTCTCTTAGCCCATACTTTTGCCCCGCTCCCCCTGCATCACCCCCCAGCAGCACCCCCCTGCTGCCCGGTGCAGTCCGGCCTGACCCGCTCCTCTTCCTGCAGCCTTGCTTTTCTTCCCTCTTGTGCATTGAGAGGTGCAGAGCCACCAGAGGGAACTCATTAGTGCCCCGCTCCCAGGTTAATTGGCTAGCTCAAAGAAAAGCTCGGAGAAAGACGAAATGAATGAGAAAAACACCCACTCTGTCCGGGGAGAAAGGGAAATCGACCTGTGTGTTTCTCACGCTGGCAGCTCCTACAAACAGTGATGCAGCTGCTGTCAGGCCAGATGTGATCCCTGCTGATTAGTGCTGCGGTCCTGCTAACTCTGCATGCAAGGCCTTAGCCCCTATTGTTGCCTTTATCTACTGTAGAACTATGTAACAAATCTGTCGCGTGGCCCCATGTGACAGGTTCATATTTCTCTCAGAAAAGAAAGAAACGATAACATCAAAGTGAATTGAAAGTGTTATCTGCGGGCTATCTGGATGAGCCTATGCAGCATATACACATGTCCACGAGCGACTGAGAGTGTGCTTCAGGGTCCGCAAGGGCACAGCCGGGCCCTCCATGTACTAAGAAACAGAGGCAAATTACTCTTGAGGGGTTGTGTTGGAGGAGTGGTGCTTATGACAATACCAGGAGTGTGTGAGTGCACTTTGGAGAGCCGTCCACTCTTTAATTAACCACACAGCTTTCTGTCACCTCGGGCAACCAGCACATGCCACCCAAATAAACGATCAGGCTTTAGAATGGTTACAGGAAGTTTGGGTTTGGGCTTTTAATGCATTGTAAGTGGATGGATTACATATATAATACATCGTTTGTAGTATTCAGTGTTTTTATTAGGCAACGATATAACATTTTGTTCTCTGAAGCACAAGAATAAGCATCAAACAGTAACTATTATTTTATACAAGGGAATCTGCACCAGTATAGAAAACTGTACAACTTATTTGTGAGTATAGTAAAAAATATATATATGTACTGTATATATTGGAAGGAAAGATTCAAGTTTCATCACGTGTATGTGTGATGGAAAGTCTTAATACCTGGTCCATGCCCCAAAACCTAAGAAGAATGTTCTGTGGAAAAAATAACTCCACTGGTGAGGATACAAATTTTGATTCTATGCAAGATAATTAAGCTTGATGATCAGTAAATATCAGTCTAGGTAATTATGTAATATAATAATAGCCTATGTAAATTATTACTATTTCAGCCGCAGATCAATGCAGATGTCTTGTTCACACTTACACCCAAATTGTGTACTTGGCAGCAGGTTTGGAGTTGAGCGATTAACAACAGCTAGCTAATGTTTTAGGGGCACATCCAAGCCAGGACCTGTATTTGAGATCTTGTGATATAAGTGACCTTTTTACTGGAGCAGTCCTTTAGGCTTATGGTTGTGCTAGAATGCAGTGAGGAGCTGACATGGTCTTGTTTGTTTGTCTCTTTCTCCTCTGTGTCTTCACTGAGATGATAACAGGATCAGTGGATGTCTGGGCTGGAGCCAGCACAGGGATCATATTTGTATGAAAGAGGCCTGAGACGCTCTCCAGATTGGCTGCTGCACCTGACAGAGCGGGGGATTAGCAGAAGGGTTAGCAACAGCGTTAGTCACAAGCTCATCTTTTACCGGCTTCACTTCGACTTTTCTGATTCGGTTTGTTGGACATCTCTCGCTGTACCCCCCTCACCACCATCACCACTACTAACTCCACACACACTTATCCAGCACGCACACACCAACCATCCTCCCCCCTTGTCTTTTCAGCTCCGAGAGAGAGCATAAAGCAAGACAGGGGGGCACTGCATAGATTTGCTGCCATTGTGTGTCAATCATTCGGTGTCTGTGTGTGTATATGTGCGTGAGAGAGAGAGAGCCTTTGCCGCCAGTGATTAGCTCTGTCAATGCTGGGCTCTTGCTGCTTACAGAATAATACAGTAAGGCCTTGAGAAGCAGGAGGGAACAGAGAGGAAGGTGGTCTGCCGATAGGCCTGCTGGCTCAGCGGTCAGTGTCTACTATTATGTGTGCTGTGTTTTTCAGTGTTGGTGTGATGTGAGACAGACTGTTTGCTCATCATCATCCTCTACACTATTGGTTTGAGTGGAAACATGTACTTTCAGGAGGGGTAAGCATGTGAAATAAGAGGTGGGTGCCTGCGTTCAGAAAACATTCAAGGACAATTGTTATGATTACTGTCAGGCCTCTCATAAGCTCACATATACAGGCTGTGGTCAGTTGGGTGCATCTCCACGTCTCCCCTCCTCCTGTACTCAGCCTGTTTCCCTCAAACACACACAAATGTCATAAGTGGGTGTGCAGCACATCGCCTTGAGCTGCAGATGAACATGAAATAAACACAAACTAGGCTAGTGACAGTTTTAAATCGGCTTTAGATCACTATGAAAGGTAACGGATTAGGATGCTTTTTCCAGTCCCGAGGAGATAGGACACAGTCTTGGAGAAGAGCCCACTCTTCTCAGCCCACTGTGAGCTCTGTGTCTATCTTCTAATCTTCTAAAGCACTCTCATATTTGCATGGAGTCTGTCCTACATACTCAATATATGCAGTATATAAGCTCCAACACACCGTATGTGGAAAACATTTTTTTCCAGGATAACATAAATTTGAAGTTTTATTTTGTGAGTTAACATATTATGCCATTAACATGTTTTAATTGTTGTTTCATTCACAGTAAGTTGAATTTATCTTATCTGCAGCTTTTGCATTTTATTTATTATTCAGCATCCCATGACACTTGATTGATTAATTTGGGCCTGGTTGAGTTGTTTAATTTATAAAGGCTACAATATATCTAAAATAAACATATTTAATAATAAAAGAGACCTAAAGATTTGTGTCGAGATTATAGTATAAATCTTTATGAACAAAATAAAAATGAGACATTGTTTACAGCTCTTATAGTCTACATTCTAAACGAAAACTGTCAATGTTGATAAGGCTACTTTTTTTAACAGGGGAATGTTGTTTTCCCCCTTTTCCTTCACTAAAATGCATGCTTATTTCCTTTCTCTTTTTTATAAATCAAATTAAAATTTCTATTGAAAATGTTGCTCTTGTTATTCAGATGCTAGTTCAGTTCTTTTGTGTAAATCTAATTATTCTTCACTATCAGGACGGTCCACGGGGTAATTAGTCAGTTTTCACCAAAGTCCTCCCTGCATCCTCAGATTCATATCACCATAACCACTGACATTTAAAAAAAGAGACAGGGTTTGTCGTTTTCTCCCCCTAATAGCCTCAATATCTTTTTATATCGCATTGTGTTTGCAGAAATTTATTTTTAACCAAATTGATGACACAGTGGTCGTAAATAGCCCGCGTTCCCGAAAATGTCTGCCTTTCAGTTGTCGTAGACAGTGAAAAAAATGCCTGACGTCGCTGTTTGTGAGGGGGTCCTGTTGTGGAGACAAATGTTGCTTCGTGCTATTCAATACAATAATACCGCGGAGAGTTGGAGCAGGCGAAGAAGAAACAGCGACTCAAATCAAAGACGCGCAGAGGAAGAATAGTGAGCGCTTTGAAGACGCGTCCGGAGAAAGAGGAGGGACATCCTCACTAAAACCAGGGTATTTTAAGATCATATAATAGTCCGACAAACAAAGTAAAAAAAACACCACCAATTATCATAACTTAACACAATATTTATGCCTAAATAAATATGCTAATTATAGCAAATAAGTTATCCAACGGGACTGTTTCAAGTTCTTTTTACTTTGTCCCCTCAATCACCTTTTCACACTGTAAAACGCAATAAATAGGCTATGTAGTTTTTTTTTTTTTACTTGTTCCTTCAGCTCCACGTCTTCCCGCATTTTCTTATTCCTATTTAATTGCTGCAAATGACTCTGGCGCTGATTGTTTCACAGCGTGACGCTCTTTTGTCTGCGAGCATTTTTTTATTTTTATTTTATGTTTTGCCCACGTGTTTTCGTCTGCTGTTTTTTCAAGAGCATTTTATCTGAAATACTAAACACAGTGAAGTGTTGCTAACAGGGAGCCTGGCTGCAATTAGGCATGCTCTCCCCTGGTTGCAACTTCGATTTTGTTGTTGTTGTTTGCATCTTGAAATCACACGGTCACATGTGGTGGTGGCGTTTTGTTTATTTTGTTTCACTTTTTAGGTGAAAGATCAATTGTGGTTTCCCTTAAACTCTTTTTTTTTTTTTTTTTTAACTCTGTGCTGTACTTAGTAGTGACCCACTGTTTTGTTGATAGGCCTATATAATAATAGTAATTTCTACCACCTGTAGGCTGCAACCTTTAGGCAACAGGAGTAGTGTGTTTAAAAAAAGAAAAAAGTGGATTTATTCTGCTTTTTATATCTTG
Source organism: Hypseleotris bucephala (assembly GCA_036025885.1). Lineage (NCBI taxonomy): Eukaryota > Metazoa > Chordata > Actinopteri > Gobiiformes > Eleotridae > Hypseleotris > Hypseleotris bucephala. The sequence goes on along the minus strand of JAVQKG010440895.1, from coordinate 6,589 downwards.
CCTCTCTGAAAGCCTTAAGGAAGCTGCTCAAGGGTGAGTCATGTCCATTTGAAAATTACATTTACAAACAACCCAGGCTATAAAGAAAGGATGGACAGATGAGTGTGATGTTTAGATCATGACTGTGGCTTAATCAAACTGACAGCTGGATCAGTGATGACTTACCAGTAATTAAGATGTTCTGATAACAATGGCAGGGACAAGTGTGAATTGCGTGCCTGTCAGATTTCAATTTATTTGTGTTTCCCACACTACCTGGCCAGTTTTGATAATATGTGTGATTTTGTGTTTTTTTTAGTGTGTTAGTGGAAGGAGGGAGGGTGTTTTCTAATCAAGTCACTGTCGTTTTTCTGTTGTCACCTGCTCCCAGACAGACAAAGTGGCATTTCCTGACTGTTCCCATCCTCATCTGAGTTATCTGACACCCAAAAAATACGGCTATATGGGGGGAAGCAGGGAGGCGAGGCACCGCAGCCTTATCCCGGTAAGGAGATGGCTTCTTATCAGATCAGGCTAGGAAGTTTATTTTATGGAGTAAATCTGGATAGAGGGGATAAAGAAATGACACATCCCTTGCGGACACAAAAGGAGAAGAAGATTAGTCCTCCAGCAGCATATATGGCTTTAGTTCAACCTGACAGGCAGCGGATTGAAAGGTCATGAAATAATAATCCCCCTATTCTTCGTCTCTAATCCTACGAGGGTGTGTTTCACTATGGGAACGTATATGGTTGAGTCTATGTGCTTAAGGCTGGATGTTCATTTTGTGTTGTCACTGTATTTTAGATAGGCATCCAACACTGATTTAAATTAATTAGACTAATTATGATTGAAGTGAGGTTTGCATGATGAATGGCAGACCTGGTGTTTTTCAAAGGTGGGCTAGGGGTTATTTTCTGTCTGTTTGGCCTTTTCCTCAAACAGGTTAAAATGAAAACTCTGCCCTCGCCGCTGCTGGAGCGTGCTCACCAATCATCTGTTCTGATGCAAACAACATGCACAGAGGGAGAGATTAGGCCATTTAGCCTGCTGAGATGTAGCCTTGTGTGGGCATGTGTTTAGAGTGTTGTGGTAGGTGTGAGAGGTAAAGGGAGGCAGAGGCGTCTGCCCAGTAGCCCGATAATCAAGCATCAAAAATGAGAGTGTGAATTTCAATGCAAACTAATGTGTTCCACACAATTACTCGATTAATAATTCTTATTTCATTACTGTGCCATAGAGACTGTGTGAAAGAAAGAGGCGCCTGCAGAGAGAGATTTTCTGAAATGGGAAGGAGACAAGAGAGGGAGGCGGGAGGGTGTGAGCACATCAGGCTAAGAGATCTGCAGTGGCTGTATATTTCCCAATGTCTAGTTAAGGCTGCAAGGCAGGGGTCAGGAAACTTAATTATAGCGTAAGTGGATAGAAACTGCAGAATGATAAAGAGAAACATGCAGACAGATTGGAATGGCAAGGACAGGTTTAATACTATCTCCTTCTGTCTGCCTCCCTCCCACAATACAAGTCAGCCCTGCAATCACACAAGGAAACATCCCATACACCGCGCCCGACAATAACACTAATGCATATCAAAATTACATACTCCACAAATGCAAGCTGTTTTGCATGGCCACTATTACTTTCCAATTTTGTGGGTTCAAGAAAACCCGAACCCCATGTCGAGGTGATATCAGAGGAACTTATTTCCCTGCTGTGTTTGTCACAGATAAGCGTTCACCTGTGGTTCAACAGATGCGCCCCACTGAAACAAGACTTATTAAACCACACGAAGCTCTCAATAACAATACATACTCCCTAATAATACATAAATAATCTTAATTTTTATTATTATTATATATTTTCTAAGATTATATGTTCATGTTTTCGGACAGTCATAATCATGTCTTATAGTTCTACACATCTTGATTTGGATTTCAAATCAGTGGAATTTAATGGCAGCCCCTCATACACTGTCCGCTGAGGAGCTCTGCAATCTGTTTGCACTGTATAAGATTTGCATATCAGCAGCTCATGAAGCAAGGCTTTAATTTCCTCCTGCTGCAGATAAACATCACCTTGTTGGAGCAGATGGGCGGAGGCAGGATGGGGTCAATGAAGAAGAGGCAGGACAATGACAATGGTTCAGGCACTGAATGGCTAAAAGTATTAAAATTGCACAATTTCCATATGGTGGTCATTTTTATAAATGAGAATTGAATGTGATATAAGCGAGTGCCTGAAACACTGAGGGGAATATATTTGTAGACTGGACTGATGCTAAACTCTGTTATGGTTTAAGCCTCAAAAATCAATGTCTCTCTAACATTATTTACAATTCACTTTAAATTAATATGCTTTCAACTTACGTCTGTTGTACTATCATCTATGTAATGTCTTGGTTAATGTCCTATATTAATACAGTTAACGTTCTTTAAAGAGCTATAGTCTCATTCTGCAAATGTTGGCATATTGTACTGATCACACAAAACGAGAGGTACTGCACTGAATGAATTAGTGTCAACTAAGCACCTTTATATAATAATAATAGACACAATGGAAATGATTAATTAGCTCAGATAGATTTAACTCAATCAGTGTCTGAACAGGGATTCTTATAAAGGAGCTAAACGAAGCTTTAGCTTAGAGAACTTTTCTTAAGTGAATGAATGTGAGTCCAGCTCACAGTTTAGTCTGAAAAAGAGGAGACAGAGAGAATACTTTGTGAATAATGATCAGCTCAGGCGGTTATGTAAACCTCTTGTTATTTGGAGGTAGGGACCTTGTAATTACAGTCTTTCTACTGGGGATGGTTCCGCTCCCTACTTCCACGAGAGACTGGAGGTTACAGGGAGGTTACACTTTAGCCATTTAATAACTATCCTGAATTATTTATTTGTCAAAGACCCCTAAGAATCCCAGAGCTGCATGGACACAGTTAATACTACAAGCTCCAGTAATTAATTAAATCGTATGCAAATATAGTTTCCACCGTGTAACAAGTTCCTCTAATTTTCAAAGACGCCTCACAGTTGGATAAGGAGGAAAAAAGAGCGCAAAAGGCAAAAAAATCTGCATCACAGCGTTAATTTAATCAGACTTGAGTAATACCTCTTCTTGTGCTCTCTCCCCAGGCAGCTTGCGGTTTCTGTGCTAGCTTGAGGACAAGATGAAGGGAGCTTTCAGCCTCTTAGAAGATGAGGGTTAAAGAACGGAGAGATTAAGGAAGTGAGAAAGCGACTGAAAAGAGGGCTGGGGGATTATGTCATCTACAATTGATGTGCTCTCTTAATGTACCTTTAAACATGTGCCACTGGGGCCGGCTTTTATAATGTCTATTCATTCATGGGAGGGGGGCTACAGTATTAACCCAGGCATACTCTGCAACATATGTGAGCTTCTGTATTGAGTGTAGTTATCAGGGTTTATGTCACTTTGATATGTACACGGCATGTGAGAGATGAGCATTTCAAAGGAAGTCCATTTCTTGCACGGCTTCCCATACACTGCTTTGCGTTGTACTGATCTCCATATCAAAAAAGAGATCCTTTATCGAATGATCATAGGGACAAATCGAGTCTCTTTAGCTCCAGTGAAAATGGTCCAACTTGGACTATAAGCAAAGGAATTATTACATTTGACTGAATCTCCTTTAAGCGCTGCACGAATCGTTTCTCAAAGATGCTTGTTTCTGCAAAATGACAGCCAAGAGTGCATGGATGATCTCCAGATCTTATCCAGAAGAATGTTACAGTGTGTGTGATCAACCATACACTTGTCTGAGTGTCCATGGTGTGTGCAACCATTCGATTAAATCCACAGCTATCACTAACAGGATTAGCTGAGTGGACAGCAGAAGTCTATCATTGCTTATTGATTTCCTCTGATTCCCATCAGCCCATCAGCCCAGGACATTCTTGTGAGTGGCCCCAGAGGGAATCGCTGCTACAAACCAGCGTTAACGTATTGTGGCTAAACGTATCTGAGAGGCTTCAACTCGCCTCCCATCTTTCTGTGTCAGGAAAAGTCAAATAAGTCAAAGCTATCAGGGTCAACAGATGCTCCGTGCTCTCTTTACTGTGTGAAAAATACAGTTTGACTGCATCACAAGTGAAACACACAGGGATCAATGCAATCAATGAATCTTTAGCAGTAAGAAACAGCAACAGACTGTTGAGGATCAGCAGGTTTTTGTTTTGTTTCTGTAATTACTTTAAAATAAATACTTATTATAGGTTTTTTAGTGGCACAACCAGGAGTTATTCACCAAGGGGAAACTTCTCTTAGCAGCTCAATTGCATTTAAGTACATTTGAGCAGAAAAAATAATAAAACAAAACAACAGAAAACACATTACAATAAAAACCATCAACGTATATTAAATGCATAAACATTTGATCCATTAAGATTTTAGTCAGAGATCTCATCCATTGATTATTCCAGCAATTATCCGTTAATATAATTGTAACATACTGTATTTGTTTCTGTGTAAAGCTAACAAACATTCCACTAAAACGCAATAGATCACTCCCATATGGCATGTGCTAAAGAGGCTGCAGATATTGCTCGCTGTATTAAAGCTCATTAGTTAATTACAACCATTTCCTCTGTCACAAATGGCTGGCCCATTGTTTCGCTGCTTCAGGAATAGGCGAGAGCAGAAGTGATGGAGGTGCCGGCGCTGTATAAGGCACTGAGATCCTAACAGCAGATAATAATCTCTGTGAGGCTGACAGCCAGTTCACCCTGAGATAGCTCGGGTGTCAAAGGCTAAAAGAGGTCCACGGAAATTTGTGCGATTAATAATAGAGGTTGTGAAAGGGTGAAAGAGACGTGTACATGCAGGGTTTAGGCGTCTACCTCCGGATGCAGCTGTGACAAGGCCAGAAGAATTATTCCAATTAAAAGTGGTAATTGCTTCGCTAATTTCTCCTATTAATTTCTAAGAGAGTGGGTGCATAATGGGTGAAATGTTTTAACCCCTCCCCTGCCTTCTTCACCTCCTCCTTCTACAAATCTTTTCACATTTTCTGGTAATTCTAATGGTTCGTTTTAGGATTTGGCCAATTCTTACTCATTTTCTAGAGTCCAAGTGCTTTGTGCTGCTATTAAATCAGATGATAATGCCTCTAGTGAGAAATGAAACACAGTAAATACTGCTTAAAGGACTGAAACAGTATCTGGAGATTAACTGTAGCAGTTTATTCTAATATCAATATGAAAACCATCTGAATATGTTTACAGAGCCCAGAAGGTCTAGACCTGTTATAGATTTGGTTTAGTCAAGATTTAGTCCTGGTCAAATCCCTGTTGTGTCCTGTTTTTAGTCATGATTTTTTTCTACATTGTTTCTGTTCCTGTAGATTACTTTTTTTGTTATTCCTTTTATTTTACCAGATAAAAAATACATTGACATACAGTAGAAAAAAAAAGAGTGACCTGACCAAGGGGGCAGCAAAAACATAGTTAAAACAACAGTATGTGTGTGTGTGTACAATAAATAATAGTACAAAATACAGACATAAAATATCTGGCATAGTCTTGAATTAAGGTTACTGAAGTGAAATAAAAAGGTATTTGGAAAGGAGAATATTTTCTGAGACGGTATTTGATGTAAAAGGTTTGTGAGCTACTGCTACAGACTATTCTATTTAAAGCATTCCAAAACATTTGTAATATTATCTGTATCAAACTATCTGCATATTCTGACCATCTTTTCTTGTTTATTAAATCATTGTGCAGAGACTGGACAGAACAGAATCAATGGAGAATTTCCCTGGTCTTGTCTGATTCAATTATAGCGGATAGATGCGTCAAATATTTTGGACACAGATCTTCTGTCTTGTGCCGTGCCGGTTTGGCCACGTCATTTGTCTTGCCTGAAAGTGTGTGTAGAGTGGGCAGTCCATTGAATTGCCATCCGTCATGGTTAGTTACACGCCTGTCAGCTGCTCTGCCTCTGCCCAGCGGTCTAGCCATCACCCCTTAACCTGGAAGCATTATGTCTAAATCAAATTACATGGCCTTGTCTTCCTTATTTCCCCCCCCTTTGAGGTCAAGCCTAGTGAGACATCTGTCCGGCCCTGTTTGAGTTGACTTCCCACTTGAGGCGCCACATCTTAATTAGCTGATCTGATTTTCAGTGGGTGGTGTGTGTAGCCATGTTTTGGTGCAAGCATGTTTGCGTAGTGCATCCTTGTTTGAGTCAATAGACAGTGCATGCTTAGGGGGGGTTGAAGGTGATTGACAGCCCGATGGGAGGACAATATGCTGCAAACAACAAGCAAAAGGACCTGGAATTCATTGACTGTGCTGAAAATAATGAATTTGAAAAGAGAATGCTTGTGTTTGTTCATTAGGCATTGAAACGCGGGCTGACATGGCCTTCCCGGCACTGTCAAACACAGATTTTCCTCTCTGAATAGGTTTTCAGCACCTGAGTCCTTCCTGCCTAATAAGCTTGTAATTAGAACAGCTTTAAGAGGTGAGCGGCCCTGAAATAAGCAATACCATTAACCAATATAAACTCCACAATTTTGACTCAAATGTAATCTAGGATTTTTTGCTGGCCCAATGAGAAATGTACAGAAAAGTTTATTTTTGTATAATTGTTA
>JAVQKG010440869.1:0-10942 GCA_036025885.1 Hypseleotris bucephala | reverse complement strand
CGTAACCTTATGTACAGATGTATGTGTAGGCTAACAGACTCTGCTAACAGCATCATTTATTCCCTGACCAACACTGGACAAAGCTCAGTTCGATTTTTTCAAGTCTGTGGAAACACTGGCGCATCAGCTTGTATAGCAATGGATAAATCTTTTTTAGATTGTATTTTTATTTTTTTTATTTTTTTTGTTGGTTTGTATGTCTTTGTCTTACTGTTCTATGGACCTTGTCTGAGTCCGAAATAAAGTTTAATAATAATAATAATATAGTTCTTGTACTGTATGTCCCAATATATCAGACCTTCGACTAGCTAGTGACCAAGTTTTAACCTGCCTCGAGCCCAAAGAAGTATATGTCTCACCTAGCAGAACCCTTCTAAAATGTGTGCTAGAATGGCAATGCACAAAGTTAACTCTTACACTTAATAAACCGCCATACCTTGAAATAAATCTACCTACCTATAGATGACACTACATGGCCCACAAGAGTTTCAACTAGTAATCTTCTGTTTTCTATCAGAAACTAAATCAAATTTTATACCTTATTAAAACAACTTTGGAGTCAATGTGAAATCAGTTGTTGCGGAGCCATTTAAACTAAGCTTCCTTCACTTTGTCCTTGTGTCACTTGCAGAAAACCAGCCTTGCATAAATGACTCAACCGATCTAGTGTCCTCATCTCCTGAATTCTTGCTTGAAATACATATTGCTTTCCAATGGCTTTTACAAAATGTCAAGATCTCAAAGAAATAGAAAGATGCAAAACTGATGCCGACCTAGATTTTATTTTTTGTGGTTGAACTTTGAATACCACTTGGATGAAGTCTATATTTTTTGCAGTCTTTCTGTGTAGGCTAAAATATGATCAAATAAAACAAAAATACGACCCAAAGCAGTTAAAAAAGAACACCATAGTCCCCCATAAGACAAGTAACAAGATGTCTCCCTCTACATTTTAATTATTTGTGTTTCCTCTTTGTCATTGTCCTCTCTCCTTCGTATTTAAATGTCAACATGACCTTTATCAGTCGCCCCGAATTGTCCAAAAGAATTACAGCCAACACTAGACAGACTCCACAAATAAGTTTCACATTAATTTCAAACTCTTAATAATATTTTTCTCTTTTTTTATACACATACTAATTAACTTGAAGATGCTAGTCAAGGCCGTTTCTTGCTTGTGCACATTTATCACTGTCTAAATAAGAAGCTGTTAATTCGCTGGAAGGAAAGAGGAAGCAGGAACTTGAACTCTCTGGAGGGAGAGGGAACAAGTTGAAAATTGTTCACAAAATAATATCAACATTTATGAAAAAAATTGTATATTTGTACATTTCAGTGAACTAGGTTGACTTTGAAATTTGTGTTTTAATGGCTTCAATACATAAGTCATCCGAATGGTCAGCTACTTTGGGCATGATGTGGGGTACATCCAGAACAATGGCCAGTTAGTCGCAGGGCTGACATACACTACAGGCAACCATTTACTCTCACATCTATTCACAGTCACCAATATTTCTGAATGCATTTGGCTGGAGAGAGGAAGATGGAGAGAACCCACAGTAACACAAAGACCTGACAAAAACTCAACTCCACTCAACCTAAGAATTTGACACACAACCTTCTTGCTAAAAGGCAGGTATACTAACCACTGTAATCTAATATTTAAGGTTTCGAATTGCATTTTATATTTATTTTCTGTTTTTGCTATACCATTTTTATATAACTTTGTAAGCCCCTTTCCTTTGCCCAAATTACATTTTACATCACACTCTGCCATGGTCCACAGCTTTACAATACTGCTACTCTTATCTCACACAAACAGGACAGGACCCATTTTGAAGCCGATGATAGTCTGGGATTTTATGTTAAAGATTTACAATGTAATTATGTAGAAAATGTCAGCTTGGTGCGGTCCTGAATGTAAATGTGCTCCATACATTACTCCAGTGTCAGGTGACATTTAGACATAGAAGTTCCCACAGTATGAGAGCCACTTGAACTTGCAGACTAAAGCCTAATTCTCAAACAGGACGTGGGTTTCATGGCTACTTAAATCTGACCTTTCCCATGTCACCTTTGACCTCAGCGTGACCTTTGTGTCTCATTGTTACCTTTGACCTCCTGTGACCTTTATTGGCCCCACCTGTTGGTCTGTATTTAGTGAATGAATGTGCTGAATCGATGGTTCTCACGTACACAAAATATTTCTTTCTTTCTCTGGCAGCTAGCGTAAAAAAGCCAATGGAAACGTCCCCAACTGGAGCAAATTAAAATCATTACAAAAAGCCTATGTGACATCTTTTATTCTTTATTTTTCACTTATATTTCATATTACAACATAATATTGGATTTAACTATTTTCCTTAGATTATTGGCTAACATTTTTGCTGAAAGTGCCAAACATGCTAGCATTCTTATCAATATTTTTCAATTTTGAGGGATGAAAAATTGCAAATTTAATAGACCTAACAAACTACAGAGAAGTGTAAACAAACAGTAGATGATAATAACCATGCAAATCAATTTTAAAAATGTCGGATGCAGCAAGAGCTTTTGTGGCTATTACTATGCAATCTATCACTGCGTTAAAAAGCTAGGTTCTCATAATAAAAAAAATAAAAAACACATAGGTACACAAATAGATTTTTTAGCTGTGTACGCAAAGACAGCATTGGTGACATTTTTCCAATAGAAGTTATGAAAATAGCCCTCACTTTATGTCAGAGAGTCAAAAGATTTTCGGTCACTGCATATAAACCCTTTAGCCTCATATTTATTTTAACTACGATCCATTAGAAACCATAGGGCAGTGTATGGAATGACCTCTGGCTGCTCCCACGACACCAGCTTGAAATATTCTAATGGTGAGAATATGGATTACCATTGGTAAACGTTTACTCCCATGTAGTGTGTATGTTTAGATAATTAATGACAATGATTACAGATGTTAAATTGTCACAGTGGCTTGACAAAAAGAGCTGTAACCAATATAATAAACAACTGCTTAAATTCTTTACACAAAGAACTAAAAAAATATTAGGCTTGAAACTTGAATTTTATTAGACTAAAGTGAGCATACATCAATAATTAAATAAAACCAGCGTTGACGTAAACAAAATTATTATTGAATATGAACTAAATCAGATTGAAACCAGGTCTAAATCAGGACTAACAAGGATAAATGGACAAAATCTAGACTAAATGTTGTCTAACTAACTAAGCACTAACTAGCGTCTCTGGGCACGGGCATAGTTAAACCTGTCTTCAATGTCAGCGTACTGGATATCAGCCACTAATCAAATTCAAGCTCCCATACCAGACTAAAAGGACTATATTTTCTCAAAATTAAAATAAATACAGACAGCAAAATGAAAAGAACAACACTAAACAAACACTAAATAAATGCCTGTCTATTCTCTTTCTGTTAATTTGGAAATTCTATGGTGGGATAGTCTGAGTTATTGACATGACTGTGTGTGTGATTTTGATACAAAGAAAGAGGAAATGGTGGATTTAATCATGTGCGGTCCTGCATTTTAATACGTTCTTCTTGTGCCTTGAGAGACACTTAGATGAAGACCAGTGAAGACATTGAAAAGATTTAACAAGCCTCAGCTGTCAGACTGGTTCAGACTGAGACTGTGGTCCAGTTAAGACTCTTGTATTTCTGAATGAAGTCGGAAATGTCCCTTTGAGAGAAGTGTCAGCTGCTTTTGGACTAAACTGAGTCTGAATCAACCACATTAACCACAACAGGAGACTGACAGTGGATGGACAGTTAACATACATGTAGGGCTGAAACAATTTACCAGATTAATCATGATTAACTGATTACTGAAATAACTGTCAACTAATTTAGTAATCGAATAATCGTTAATCGGAGTATACAGACTCTAAAACATGCCATTTGCTCAGATAAAAAAAGTTATATAACCAACACAGAGCAGTAATTACTGAACTGAACTGAAGTAGCCATTAATTTGGCACCAACAGTCATTTTCTCCCACAGTATTGCCCCTCATTGGATGTATCATTTTCAAACCATTCCCTGCAAACCCCAGACATTGTTGTATGTGAAGATCCCAGTGTGGGCAGGTAAGCAGATCAACCTAAAATGCACTCTGACCCGCTGAGGGGTGCCTACTAGTGCTAATTTGATAGGTTGTAAAGGCTCTTGCATACACAGATCTCCCCTTACATTCTAATAGCAGACACACCACTGACACAAATGATTAATGCGTCTATTAGTCCCAGTTCCAGGGGCTCTTTGGGGAAATTTTGATGGATCTGTTTGTTCTAGCTTATTTCAGCTTGTACCTGCATCTATACAGAACAGGCAGATTGGCACTAACTTCAGAAAGGCAAAATGCGGCACGTAATGGTAAAATGGTCTAACTAAATGACATTCGGCCCAAGATCCAAAAGCCATTTGGATGAGGTAATTTTAGCTTATAATAGTCATCATCTCACAGGCTATAGGGCACTAATGGTCTGCCATGATGTACTATGGTCTATCGCGTAAAGCTGTCCCCTTAAACAAGTCCCATTTATGTCAATTGTTCAAAATTTCATGTTACTTAGGGTCCCTCTCTCTTCATCTGATAGTCCCAATGTTTGATCATATGTATTCTTGGAGCAGTAAAAAAAATCTTTCTCCCCCATTGGGCAACCATCATAATTTGGCTGAATGTGTCCAACACAGCATGATTGGAAGACATGTTAAAATACTGTATTTAAATCCACCGATAAGTAATATATAGGGATTTAAAAAGTAAAAGTGTAGTTGGCAGCATAGCATGCTCCTGCAACTGGGTCTGGACACTGGACATTCTAAACAATGCTAGACAACCATTCACTATCACATTCATTCAATATGTGCAATTTAGAGTCAGCAATTTTTACCTCTGCAAAGGATGTAATGTTTTCGGTAACGTCTGTCTGTTCGTCTGTGAGCGACATAACTCAAAAACTACTGAACGGATTTGGGTGAAACTCAGGGAAGGTCAGGAATGATACAAGGAACAATTGATTCAATTTTGAGGGTAATCCGGATCACTGTCTGGATCCAGGAATTTTTGGAAGAATGGAAATTGTTCACAACTTCACAAAAATAACAAAAAAAAAAATGCACCATCAGTGGATTAAATTTTGGAAGTGATCTGTGGAAATGAGCATCCTTGGTGGACGTTTGCACTATTTTCTCTACTTGTAATATGTTAATGTATACAGTATGGACAGTTGTAGGAAGTTAGAGAGAACCTAGTACCTACAGTAACAAGAGAAACATACAGACTCCATTGAGAGACTGTAGTTGTAGTGGCTTGAAGGCAGAATGGCTAACCACTTTCCCTGTCGTAAAAAAAGAATCCATACTCTGCTTATTGTAGAATTTAACCCGAATACTAGCTGACAAGATTTGTTAAAAGTACGATTTTTTTTGCTCACATTAAAAAAAACACCAGAATAAGGTCATGTAGAGTTTGATTTAACTTAACAGCCCTCCTTTTACAACCATCTAACAGCAAACACAATAGGGGGCCTGCTGCAGTCGCACTACTGTAGGACACTGATGTGAAAGTCCTGTGATTCTAACTGAAACTGGAGCAGAGCTGACAGTGTGATCCAAAGAAGTTTTAGCTTTCCGATTATTACTAAAAGAAAATAGGTCTGAATGAAAGATGATCCCCCCGCTGTCTTCATTTTTCATTGCAACTTTATATGCTACACCTAAACTAGCACTGCACTTGTTTTTGTTATTATGTAAGCTTATATTCATGCACAAAATGGAAATTAGGGAATAATAGATGAATATTAAGTAGAAAGAGGCTTTGAGCTACACCTGCCTGTTGTTGTGAGATGTATATGGCATTTATTACTATGCTAATGTGAGTTGGTCCTGCTTTATGTGGTAATCTGTGAATTATGCGCTTCATTACCCAGCGGGTTGGTCAACATGTTCATTATTAGTATTCAGATAACCCAGATTAAAGTCAGTGGAAACTATCAACATTATGATTTATGGAGCTTTCAGGACCATACAAACCAGTCTATTGTATATGAATTGATGAATACTGTATACATTTTACATTGTTTAAATGTGTATGATCCTTAAAGGGCATATACGAAACAATCTATTTGTTTTTATCACCCAAGTTAGAAGTTTCATGGTGCTTGGACACCCTGGAGGTATATACAGTACATAACATATTCAGTTCGTACATAATAGGCAATTAAGAGTCTATGCATCGTGGCAGAAGGCGCACAATATTTTGGGCTAAACCCAGATATTGTTGCTATGAGGCAGGAGGACTAATTACTACCACCACTACAGTATGAGCAAGCACTTTGCATATGAATAAAGTGGCATTTGGATGTCCCTATGTAAATGTCTTAACTCTGCTTCCTCTTACTAAGGCTGGGTTCCATTTGACCATCTTAGCCCTCTGTCTTAGCCCTTAGCCCCTGGTTTGCGCGTTCACGAGAGACGAAGGGGTATCCCAATATGATTTTAATATAACACGCATGCACACCCACACGCACGCCCACCAACGGAGACGTTCACATAACCTCCGCCTGGCGTCGGGAACAATAAAATTAAGCATGGAAAATGTACAATCAAATAAAAAAACAAAATAAAAAATAGATATATAAACTACTAGGCACAATTTAGTCTCTGTGCATGTGTAAATAGTACAACATTCAACAGTCAAACCCTATCCTTGAATTTTTACGTAAGGCTAACTTCAAATTTAACAAAGTATAATCTCTAGAAAGGTATTACCTTATCTCTGCAAATGTCATACTATAATACAGTAACATGTCAATTTAAGAAAGAAAGATCACACATTTCTGCAACAAATGAAAAATTAATTCAGCTGGAGTCTCCAGTTCCTCATTTCAAAAACATATTCTCAACCTAGATATATAGTGCATGTTTTTCTCTGGCCAAGTGGTTGTGTCAGCTGTTTGCTCAGAAAAACAACTTGATACTTGTTTTTCCTCTTATTAAAGATGACACCTGCCCAGCCTCTTGACAGCACAAATTATAGACCCGCTTAGTTTTTACATTCCACATTTATTTGCAGCTACAACGAATGTGGCTACTGTTATGGCCAAGTTACTCACTCCCAAAGCCAATTGTTATTTTTCAGCTTCACAAAAAATATCAAACTGAAAATATTAGCCACTAGAAAATTATATTGTTACCGGACAGTGAGATAGATGCTATTTTCATCTTCACTTAACAGCAATCTTTGGCCAACTGTTTCCATGGCAGCAAAGGTTGAATTAAGAGGAAAATCCATAGAGACACTAAAATTTTATGAGCGCGGGATTGCTTTTGGTGAAGTGGGCTTGATGCAATCTAAATGAGCTTAGATAAAACAATATTGGTGACTGAAAAAACTGTGTGTGTCATTGTAAAAAGCTAACAATGCAACTGCCATTTTTTTCTTTTTTCCCATATACATGAGAAAATGCAAAAAAATAAAATAAAATTCGTCCAAGTTCAACCACAACAATCAATCAGTTTTGCGTCTTTCTCTCTTTTTCTCAGACAGTTGACCTGACTTTGCGGACATGGCAGAGGTGAGGAAGCTTCATTCACCCTGCAAGGTAAAAAAAAAAGTATTGTTTTGCTGTAATAGTGTCCATGAGAAATCAAATGAATGCAGAAATGGATCAAAAAAGAAAGAAGAAAAATTGAGTTTCCATTTGACAGGATGGATTTATAGCATTAGTTAAATGTTATCCAATTGTGACCTTGAAATAGCGTCCACAGATAATAGCAGTTTTAGATGGAGGCCGAACAAAGATAAACAGTCATTATTATCGACAGGCTGCTCGACACACGAGCTGCAAAATTGAGCAATTACAGTCCTGTGCAAATGTGTTGGTCGGGTTTAAGTTCAAGATCTTCGAAAATAGCTTTAAAAAATATGCAATCTGGTTTTCAAAATACAAAGTGAGCATTCAGAAGCACAATCTACAAAATGCAGTCACATGACACTACTTAGTCTTTAAATGTCCACCTATAAAAAAAAAAGTGGTTGGTTCTTGCCTCCATTTCAGAAGTGGCTGAGTGATGTTAGATATGTGAAGCTAACTAAGATTGCAAACTACAGAAACCAAGGAAAGTTATGTCATGGTAAAATCTTATAGGTATATCTAAAAATCTGTTGCTACTTTTTGAGACTGCAACCCCAATAAAAACAAATTACTGTATTTTGAAAACAATTTAACACTTGCCTAAAGCATTTGTATGGTAAGTAAGTGGGGTCTAATATCCTTGAAAGACCAATTGTATTCTGTAATCCTCTTCAGTCTAACAGCATTCAAAGCATTTTATGCCTTGTAATACAGAACATAAGCGAATACAGGCTATTTCTCTATATGTCGACTGACTAGGAGATCCGAAAAAATAAAAGTGAGGGAGCTGAAGCCAACACACTATGACTTGGGACTGACCAGGAATCCAGCGGTTTCAATTTGACAGGCTTGATTTGATTTGGGCATGCGAGTGTGTGTGCCAGGGATACGAGGGAGGCGAGAGAGTGCAAGGAAAGGCAGTGGGCTTTGAGATGATAAGGCCTTAGCCTTGGTGCCTTTATGTCAAAGTTCTGAGAAGAATAAAGCAGTCAGAAAAGTCTTTGTAAAGTCCCTCCGCTCCTCTGAAATAGTACCAGGAAATGGTAGACTTTTAAATCTGCGCCTCGAGCACCAGCGACTATACCCCAAAACTTGGTAAGACAAGGTTAAGGATTTAAATATGTCTCCAGTGACCAGTCTACATACAATTATATTTCAGATTTCTGTGTCTCTTTAACTGGAGTACGAAGACAAGATATCGATTGTACATGGATGATACACGCTCCTCTGGAGAGGAGTTGTACTGCTACTTACCAGTACAAGAGAGTAGTATACTTTTGACATATAAATGGAAGTGTAGGACGTATTTAGGAGATTGTGGGGGGCAGGCTGACATACAACATCACTGAATGGAGGTATTTGACTTTTCTTCCACCGTTCAGAATTCCTATGTGTACTGTGGCATTTGATAAAGAAAATTTTAGTTTAATGTTGTGTTAAAGTAAATAAAAACTATGGTATGGAATCTTTATGACAATAAACTAGACATTTTGGACTAATTGTTGCATTACAAACAGAAGTAAGACAGCTTTACAGTATTCCCAAGATTTCCCAATGTTAATATTATGATTTCAGATCTATTTCACCTCAACATTTCTCACTTATTAAAAAGTAAGATGATAAATTGAGACTCACCCACAGAATTTAGCAACATTTGATTAAAAACATTTATTGAGCATCTGTCTTGTTTGAGTAAAACCGCCTCCACCACCAACACTCAATAAATATCAATATCATCTTAGTGCAATAATGGATACATCTCAATTCAATTTGTCATTACTTCACCCCCGCAATAAATTAAATCAAGACTTGAACTTCCAATAACTGAGCCCACATACCACCAGAGGTACCCATACCACCAGAGGGACCCACACCACAATTTGAGAACCACTTTTTAAGGTAACAATCATCTAGCCCTGAAAGCACTGCATCTATTAGTATTATTAGCTGCAGCTACATCAACATCATTTAATATCAATATGTTAATGATCATTTAGTGGCATGCGCGTTGACTAATTAAATACTCTGAATTGGTGCTCACAGATATGAAAAAAGCCTATTAACATTTCCCCATTTATTATAAAGTGGAAGTTAGAAAGAGAATTGCATTAGTAAACCTCCCATGAGCTTCACAACAATTACCACAATGGAATGAGACCAAATTATTTTTCTTTTACATGAATTTAACCAGTCAGAGTTTCCTGGAAGATAAACAAAAGGCTGTAGAAGAAATGCAAATTGCTCTCTAAACTTAAAAGTTGCAGAAAAGGTGGCCTAAGGTTAACAGAAGTTGTTGACAGACAAAAAAAAAAAAGAAAGCAAGACTCAAAATAAACTTGGTTCCTGGTATACCAAATTTGCACTAGGTTTATTCATTCTTCCGCTTATTCCACCTTGGGTGGCTTGTGCAAACTTAAGTCTTAAGTCTAAATCCTGAACAGTGGTTGTCGCAGGGCTGACATACAGACAACCATTAACTCTCCATTCAGTAGTAAGTAATGTGCAATAAAAAGATCAACACGTTTAAATAGAGAGTTTAATCACACAATAGTTTACATGAAATACACAATTAGACCATCTGCTTATTTAAGCTATCAAAATTATGCAAAGTTAATTCTAATTTGGGGCAATTAGTTTCCTTATTTTAAGTTAAATTAACCATAAGATGTTATGGTGATATAAAACTGACTGGTTAATGAGACTGTTTATCAAAATAGAAAATGTAGACGGGCTGAATATGTAATAAAAATATAAAATAGAGAACAGATAGAGTTGGCATTTTACAAAATCTACTCAGGCTATGTCTTACTTATGGTGTACTTTAGTTGTCTTTAGGGGTCGGAATTTCAGAATTCCAAGTTGCAAAAATCAGTTGGAATGGCCCTTCATGTCAGAATTTCAGCTCAGAAACTTAGAGCAAGTTAGACAACCCCAAGATGAAAAATCCAACATGGCAGCAAATTATTATAACTCATGTAATATTTATAACACTAGACGTCCTCTACTGTCAACCCAATATCTGTTAGTATGCTAATGTGGTGTATTTCCCTCAGGGAGGCGCTATAATGTCCCACGATCTAAAACGAATCGGTACTCATCGTCTTTTATTCCTTCTGCTGTTAAGCTCCTAAACGCTGACTGTACCTGTCTTAAACAGTGACTTGTATTGGTGTTGATCGACAATGACAATGGCTGGTGTCTCTGACTTATTTTATTGATATTGATATGGTTGTCATTAACTGTGGTATTTTGGAATGTGAATGAATGTATGGCTGGTAAGCTACAAATGAATTGC